>JAUZSX010179319.1:0-16510 GCA_034780655.1 Idiosepius hallami
ATATATTAATCCTTTGAACCCTAAGAGGCCGATATATCGGCCCTGTATACATAATGCGAAAAAGACACAAATACGTTTGTTTTTAATATATTCCTCTAATAACGGCTCTGCTGAGTGACTATTTGGTAATTTTGATAAGTCGGGGTTCAAAGGAATTTTTTTTAATAATAATTTTTTATGTTTCGGCTTTTTTTCGTTTGTCATTTTTTCCTTTTTTTGGCATGGTAAACACTGTGCAACTGTGTGAGTGTACACAACAACAGTGACAGACAGACAGCACTCTGCTTGCTACTGAGTGCTGTCTGTACTCAACAATTCTAACTTCTGCATCTTAATCAAATTATATTTGGAAACCGGAACTTAAAGTGAGTTATTTCCCTTGATCATTTGATATTTTGGCCGAAAATACTTTTCCACGATTTTCTTGTTGACTTTTAAAATAGCGACGGACGACGGACACACAACACAGGTAAGAATAACAAATTATCAATTAAAGAAAAAAGATATTTATTATTAATAAAAATTGGAACTTCATGATTTAGTCGTATTGTATGTTTTGACCGATTAAATTTTAGTTGTATTCCGTTTATTTGATAGCAAAAATAAATAGGAAACATTTAAGTGCTTTCTTTTTTTGTCCTGAATAATGGCATGTTAAAAAAACATTAATCAAAATATGTTAAATTATATCGAAAAATAATGAACTATTTTAATGTTTTTGGGAAAAAAATGAAATAAACTTGTTACCACCACCGTTAAATCCCATGTATTCCGTCATTATTCTTTAAAAAATAATTTTAAAACAAGTGTCAATAATAGACTTATAATTTAAAAAATGCAATGATTTAAAAAAAATTTTTAAATTATTGTTTATAGCACCAGAAAAATCTTATTTGAAGAATCATTTACGGCGATTATGCGAGTAAAAAAAAATTTAAAAAATTAATATTTTTCATTTTATTGTTTTCATTTTTATTTAATAATAAAATATTTTTTTTATTTGGTTTGTTTTAGAGAAAAATATACCTTTAAATTAATTTTTTAAATAATTTTAACGACTTTCTTCATTTATTTATTTATTTTATTTTTTTTTTTCAAATGATTTTTGGTTAAATTTCTTGACGGGATATTTCTAGTTCCATTCTGTTTAGATTTCAAGAATCAAAATACGGTAATAATGTAGTTTGTAACTTCGTAAAGCTGTTTAGTGACCGACCAACCCGCAAATTATTATTTATTAATCAATTATGAATAAAAATTACACCTTTTATAGTTCATACGTCATTTAATAATCGGTGCAAATTTCCCATTGTTTAGATTATTATATGATTTTTGGTAGATTTTTAAAGAGAAACTCTATTTACTCTGTGCATAAACAATTTTACCACATTATTACAACGCTAAACTAAAAGACTACCCAAAATACTTGCAACAGAGATGAAAAAAAAATCATTTTATTTTTGACACACAGCAACGGCTGTGTTTCATCGAGTCCCAAGTTTAACTTCTCTTTTTTGTTTTATTATTACTAACCATGATCATAAATAAATGTTTTCTCGTAGTTTAGATATGATTTATATAAAATTATAAACACTGAGAAATGTTTCCATTATTTTAAATATCAATAAAATGAAATTACAATCATACTGTTGTTAATGTTTTCCACAAATAAAAAATTTCAAAATCTTGATAAATTTCATTAGAAGTTATTTTTCTATTTTAGAATTATTTATAAGATATAAATAAAATATAGATAAATTAAATTCTGAAAAACCACCATTAAAAGTTTTTTGATAGTATTTAAAATCATCATTTCAATAAATGTAAAAATTATAAATAAGCATAATTTGAAGTTGGTCCATAATAGTATTTTTAAAATCCTTTTTTTAATTTTACAGATTTAATTGCAAAAATAAATAATATTGTTAATGCTTCTTCTTCCTTTACTTCTCAATATTATAAATAATTTGAATATAGATGTATAATAACCATCAATAGTATTTTTAGTTTTTCCTTATAAAAACTGTGTATTTATTTTATTTTATTTTTTGATGGCGCGTGTCGTGTCTGTTAGGGCATATCCATCAGACCCCCCTCCCTCCTCTACAAATCAGCAAAAACAAATAAAATAATTATTATATTCATATTCAAAATTTAATTAAAATAATCACTTTTAAGTGCACAGTGAAGTGCACCTGCACCACTGTGCACCGCACCGCACCACCACACCACACCACACCACACCACATATATTGTTTACAAGTTATTTTCGATTGATTTGTTTGTTGATTTTTTAAAAAATCGAATTAAAAAACACACACACACACACACATTAAGAATTTTGGTGCAAAAAGTGAAAAGAAAACCTGGAGTTACTAATGGTTATATTATCTTTTAAATACTAATGGTTATATTATCTTTTAAATAGCGTTGTAATGTAAAGTAGTTGTGTCGTCGTGCGTGCACGTGCAAACGGAGTCTCTCTTTAAAAGTCTATAAAAAAAAACAGGTAATTATCTAATCAATATGTAATTTGTATCGATTATTAAGTGAAGAATGGGTTTTATAGCAGTGTAATTTTTTCATAATTGATTTATAAATAATAATTTTGCTACTCATTACAAGACATGTTAAAATAATTTTTACGAAGTTACAACGCTAAACTGGAAGGTTATCAATTTAATTACTATATATTTTGAAGTTACGATCAAATAAAAAACAAAAAAACATTAGATTTTCATAAAAGGCAATGAAACAAAAAGAAAGAAAGACGACTCCAAAAGCTAGGAAAAAAAGGAGCCTGAGTAACTGGGTAAAGTTGTGAAGTCAATGATATCTTTTTCCCCTATTGACTGGGGACTGGCTGGTTATAACAGCCTGATTCCATAGTTTTTCGTGCCCGAAGCCAAGACCTTGCCTAACCCATCGAGAAGAGTTGTTGGCCTGGCCCGCCTGCAGGCACTGCAGCAGGTGTTTGTTTATTGCCAGGAAAGCTCAACTTAACAACTTCGTTTGTTGACTAATAATCGCTTACGCTAATCTTTATTCTTCCAAATAAAATGAAACATTTTTAACTCCACAAGTTGTTTCTAGGAGTATTTTTCGGAGAATTGTCAGGTCTTTTTAAAAGATAACAAACATGAATTAATTTACACCCGATGAAGACCGAAGGTCAGGTAGGTCCACCCGGTCGAAACGTCATGAAGAAAAAAAATAAATATGAAAATAAAGATGAGGACAAGTGTCTGAAAAATACCCCTAGAATCAGTAATAATACTTCATCTCAAGGATTACGAAAAACAATTCCACAAGTTGTTGTTTCTCGGAATCCCAGGGATGAGGCATGATAATTTATAAATGTATACCATGAAAGTCAAAGAATAAATTATCCGAAATGTAACGAATGAATTTAACAAATAGATGATATCCAAAAAGACACTGAAGAATTTCCCTTGGATTTTCAGAGACCCTAAATCTATTTTGTTTGTAATGAATTCATGAATCCATTCCTATGTAAATAGGCTTCATTTGACCCAATGTTCACAGTTACACAACGGCACTGAAGGCGGGTGAAGGCTGCAACAGAGGATGGCCTCTAGTCGTTGTGGTTCTCTTCATGCCATTGGAACAAGGCCATCCTTTGCCAAGGAGTTGTGTGGTGACTGCAGGCGCACTAGTCTCCCCACATTAAAAAAAAAAGACATCACGCACAGGCGTCCGCAGGGACCAAGACGGAGGGCAGTCATACTCGACTACGAGTGACCGCTGATGATTATGATTTGACCAAATCAACTGTTTTTTTAGAAAATTTCTGTCATTTTGGGCAAGTTCTTGTATTTGAACTACATATTGAACCCTTGTTTTAAACCCTTTAGGATTAAAGTGATTTTTTGGACACCTCTGTGTCTGTACATTAAGGATCAATAGTCTGCAAGTGAGTTATTAGTTGTCCTCTTATCCAAAAGTTCGTAAAAACTTGTTCTGTTATTAAAAGTTGCGAGAACTCAAATAGCTCAGTTGGAGTTCAGTTGCTGTATTTTAAATTGACTGGTTTGAAAGGACCTCCAAAATAGTCAATAAATTAAAATTCAATAAAACTGAATTAATTCCTCTCCTTAAGAATTAAGTATATTTTTCAATAGTTTATCCTTGTCCCAACATATAATTAGTTCATATGAGATTAGTCAATCCTGGCAGGGCCTGTCATTGTTGGTGGTTGTTTTTTTTTGTTTTTCTAAGTAAAATTAGGTTTGGATTTTTGGAGTACAAATTAATTATCATTTAACCATTTTGACTCTAAGGGGCCGATATATTGGCCTTAGTAACCAAAGGCAAAAAAAGACACACTATCATTTTAGCCCTAATATGGCCTGGGCACCATCTAATTACATATTCTATTTTCAGACTATTTTTGCACCTTAGCCTGATTAAAAAAACCTTATGACCAACCTGGATGATAAAATCAATTGTTACACACACTGCTTGTGATCATCTCATTTTACTTTTAAAAAAATTTTTTTCAATCAAATAATAATCCCAAGTTTTAATTGTTTATTTTTATTAAAGACTTAAAAAAAACTTTTTTTTTTTCCCTAACGCTGAACATTTGTTAACAGGTAGCCATTTTTGACAATAAGCCAAGATTTATTTCTCAAGCCTAAATAAACCTTAAAGCATTCAGTTTTCTTTCTTTCTTTCTTTCTTCTATAACTTGATTTGTGTGGGATTTTTTCTACTTCTTTGAAATGAAAGTAAAAACAAAATCTAGCTATGAATAATAGAAAAATACTTATTGACTCTTTGCCAAATAAATAGCAAGCAAGCCTAACTATTTAATCCAGTTTCCTTTTTAGAAAAATAGTTTTTATTGATTTTCTTCATTTAATTACAATCTTGTCCGGATAAACAAGCTGTTAAATATTGTTACTACTGCAGTTAAGAGAATAAAACATTATTCTAGTATTTGATATTTTGATGCAGGGTTGTCAAAGTATGTCATGGATGTACTAAGTAACTAACAAGTGTTACAAGGAGAAATATTGAATTGATGATAAATTTTTATCCAACAATTCAGACAAATAATTAAAAATCAAGATAATAGTCTAAAAACTTAAAATAAATCAGATTATGAATTCCTTGCAAAAATTGTAACAATCAAAGATCAATTTTATCTCTATTGAATTATATAGAGGAACTTAACATTTTTAGAATTGATCTACCTCTCTATGATATTTCTGAATATACAGTTTTTTGTAAAATAAAGTTGGGACCAAAGCTATAAATAATATCAAACCCAATCTCAATATTTTTTCTTTCAAATAAAGAAAATTGAAAGCTAAACTCATTAATCTCAGCTTAGTTTCTATGAAGGATTTGTGCTTTTGTCTCGTTTTATGTTCTCCAATCAAATCTCCTTTCTTCCTCCCTTGTTTCTGGACTGGATAAAAAAGATTTATTCAGCATTTCTATAAGAGAGTGATGACAGCTATAAGAAGGATTGTTTTGTTTAAATGCCATAGTAAATCACATGACAAAGCTTTGTTAGTGTAAACTGAATGCCTCAGTCATTCGCTTTGTAAGCATTCATTAATTATTAACACTGACAGGTAAATGTATGGAGGACAGCCACACATCTTTAAATAATCACAAGTTTTTAAGATGGATCAAAATATACTACTAATAATAATCATGCAAAACTGATTGTTACAATGAATTAGGTATCTTATGTTGTGGTCTTGTGAAAGTATTCACTGAAAGAAAGACTCTGAAAATGGGTGATAGATTAATATGATATCTATTTGGTCGAACACAAAACCAGTTTTATGTAATCATACCTGCTCTTTTTGTAATCAGTGTTGCTCTTCACCTAGATGGATTACTTTCATTGAGTTGACCAGCCTCATCTACATGTTTGTTTTTTTTAATTAGTGTTGTCTTTACACCTGGATGAGTTACTCTCCTGAGTTTAGCCTCATCCTAACCAGTATCTAATAATGAAAATCTGACTTTTATAACTACGGAAGACCTTAATAATTTATAATCTTGTATATTTATCTGTTTTTTTTTTGTTTTTTTTTATGATATAGCAAACTTTTTAAGTCATTTAATGCAGAGAACAATAATTTTTTTGATAAACAAGTTTAAAAAAAAAATTTGTCCACACAGTTTTTTGCATAACACAATATGCACTATTTAATCCATAGCTGGAGGGAATGTGGGGATTCATACCTTTTCCCAGGGTATTAGTCTAATTATATGAATGCAAATGGAATTCAAATTCATGTATTGCATTTCAAAGTCTAACTGCCCATCTACCATCCCAAGTGAGCTTCCCTATGTATATCTAGTTACTCTTTACATGCAATGATGATTTAATTAATCTTTAACCAAATTGTATTTTAAAACCAAGAGTGAAATATCTAGTGAAAAATTTAATTTTCATATAGCACCAAAAGACAATGACCCTTTCTTAACCTAACAACTAGCAATGACAATTTAATTCTTCTTTACCCAAATTGTATATTGAAATCAAAAGCAAGATATCTTGACAAAAAACAATTTTACCAATTGCACCAAAAGATGAATTCTCTAACCGATATTAATAATACTATACAATAAATATATCTTAAAAATTCAGTTAAAGACAAACCTTTTTATCAGAAAACCTTCTGTTAAAATGGGTTCATTGCTTTGTATATGTTTATAAATATATCTCTTATTTATATTCATTATGATCTTTCACTACAATTCAAGAATATTGATTTAAAAATAGGAATCTGGTTCAATTTTTTATGATTTAAAATATCTTAAAACAAAAATGTGTTGTGAATAGTTTTATATTCAGGTAGAGTTATTAAAATTAAACACATATCTGGAAGCTAGGGTGAACCATAGAACATATGTAGCAGCAGTACTATTACAGCTGGTAGGGTTAAGATTAACTTAATTATATTATTTTAATGGTTAAAGACGTTAATCCCAATCATCAACATCCACTGTAAATCATGAGCATTTATCTGATGAAATTGGGAATATAGACTAATAAAAATACGCTCTGGTGAAGGTGGGAAATAATTACAATATTATAATGGCTGCATAATCTATGTCCTTGTTTTTTCCAAAAATTATTTTTGTTATATATTTCCCTCAAACAAATATATTACTATTTTTCATACTATTCAGACTATTACATCATTTTTTTATATTAGAATATAAAAATATTTAATGGGTATTCACACTAGTTTATTATAAAATTCGGAAGAATTAAGTTGCTAAAAAGAAGAAAAAAATGTAACTTTTGTACATTCACCTTTATTTTCATAGTGTTACCATATAGTTACACCATTTTTTAAATTCTAAAAAATATCTATAACTTGTTTATCAAACCTAGCAGGGGTGTAAGAATGCTGCAATAAATTTACATGTTATAAGTCAAACAGTATTAAGTTAAATTTGTTCATACTTTCATAATTTGCTTATGATAACATAACTAACAACTCCTAAAAAGAAAATTATTTCTAAATTAATCAATGAGAATTAAGGTTAATTTTATTCTTATTTCTTATTTGCTTAGCTTATTATTATTTTTGTGTATTTCATATTACCATCCGTGGCCTTTTTATCTATAAATTCTATATTAATATCAGTTTGTTTGCTGCTGTCAATAGCAAACAACAACTCACTTTGTTGCTGCTGCCTTTTACAAAACCTACAAATGTCATCTTAGGGTGTGGGACTTTAAAACAAAATTTAGCTTCAAACAATCAATACATAATCCTTCAGATTTTTCTACTCTTCTCTCTCTGCCTCTCTCTCACTCCCTCAGTGTCACTCTCTCATTCTCTCTCTCTCACATGAATGAATAAAAAATACAGTCATCATTTATTGATTCAATTTCTTTTTTTCCCTATTGAAATACAAAGTGTTACATTCAACCTCTGAACTCAATTTAATCTACTTTTCAGATTTGCTCTTCAGATTTCACATTTTTTTCTTCTTTTCTTTTTTTTTTCTTCTTTTCTTTTTTTTTCATAAATCTGAGTTTAAAATTACCCATCAACACTTCGAAATATCAATGATTCTATAAGAATTTTGCGGACAATTCTCCTCATCTTCATTTTCTTATTTATTTTTTTTCTTAACGACGTTTCGACTGGGTGGACCTTTGGTCTTCAGCGGGTGTAAATGAGTTCATGTTTGTTAACTTTTGTTTTTCTAATGTTTATTTTGCTAGGTTTTTGTTTTTGTATTAATTTCAGTTAAGGTTTCTGCGCGTGTTAAAGTTTTTCTCGTACATTCCATTTTCTTTTAACAACAGATATTTTGTTTTTTTTAGTGTCTTACTCTTGTAAATCTTCTCTAACGTGATATAATTTTTTTTTTTCTATTTTTTCTTGTAAATTCTAATGTTTGCTATTAAATACGTGTTTTGATGTTATATATATATATATATTCTATTTAATTAGATTACTATTTTACATTTTATGTTTTACATTTCTTTATAATGGGTTTCCATACTGTCCGAAAAATACTCATAAAATCATTAATCATACCTCATCTCAAGGATTTGAAAAACAATTTCAAACCATCAAGTTTATTAGAAGTAAATATTTAAGTAAAATACATAACTTTTCCTATAAGTAAATAAGAATTTGAATAAGAGGAAATCTCAATGAATGATGATGCACAATAGTTTGTATAAAAAATACTAAACAGCCCAATCAAGTAAGATTGTTGAAATGGGTTTAACTGTTTCACATATGATTGGAAGTTTTCTTGCTTTGACTGGGAAGAAGTCAAAAAATTCATGTTATTAGTTTGTGTCCATTGAGACATGGAAAGAGGAGCTTGTACCATTAGAGAGGAGGAGTACTTGCATTATTAGAGAGGAGGAAGACAAGAAAGTGTTTTTCATCAGAGAGGAGTAGGAAGTATTTGCATTATTAGAAAGGAGGAGGTCCTTGTACCTTTCAAATTGTTTGCAATATACTTATTTTGCTTTTCTCCTATAATTTTTCTGTTGATAATGCTTA
This sequence comes from Idiosepius hallami, assembly GCA_034780655.1. Lineage (NCBI taxonomy): Eukaryota > Metazoa > Mollusca > Cephalopoda > Idiosepiidae > Idiosepius > Idiosepius hallami. The sequence continues at coordinate 9,033 of JAUZSX010179319.1, forward strand.
AAAAGCAAAATATATATCCGGAAATAAATAAATAACATCATTTTCCTATATGTCTCTTCATTTATTATCATCATATATATATATACACCTATGCATTCTTGTTGACCTTTTACTGATCATTTATTCTTTTTCTTTTAAAGGATGCACTTAGCAAAGTACTAACTACTTATGTGTGTGTATTAATTATGGGAATTGTTATCTATATTTATGGTTAATTAAAGTGCCTTTAATATCAGTGATAGAGCATGAGTAATTGATGATCAGCTTCCTTGCATTATTAGCTCTCTATGGCTCATAAGATCAGCTCTGGATAGGCAAAATCTATTGCAAGTTCCACAGAAATATCTAGTTTCAAAATCAAAACTTGCTAAGATGTCTCATTTACGCAAGGGTCTCTTTAAAGTGACATGCTTAAGTCAATATATCTTATTTGTGTAGCACAAGGCTAAAATAACATTCAATAAACAAACCATCTTTTTTACCTGTATTGTTATTAAAGTGTTAAATATGTTCATTTTATTTTAAATTTTTATTTCTTTTCTCTAATTTTTTTTTTTGTTAATGAATTTCCTTATAGAAATATTAATTTCTCCTTCTTCCTTGTTCTATTTCTATACTTATTAGTTTGTGAGGAAGTGTCTATTGAGGTATGATGGCAGTACGGGAAGGCCGCAAAATGCTGCCTCCAATCCCAACAATGCCAGAGATTACCCAACAAACCACAACAGATGGAGCCACCACTTTGGACGAGAAGCCAGTCCCAGGTTCAAAAACCTTGTATGAACTTGGTAAATGTACCCAGGAGTATGCCTTAATGGCAGAATTGTAAGTAAATAGAAAATTTGTTTCTTTTTTTTTTTCTTTCTAATAAAATGTCTTGTTTTCATTTATGTGTATTAAAAGAGAAAACAAAATTTCCAATTCCACTGAATAATGATTTTTCTAAAAATAACTATTTGTGTCAAATAGATATTGCTACCCTTGTTCACTCACCAAACTTCTCAAAAACCACCTTCTGTAAGTTAGGTTCATTTTATTGAAATTTTTTTTATTTCACAAAAAACTTAGTTGAGTTATGGTTTTTCAGGATACTTTGGATCAGGCTTGATATAATTGTAGATCTATTTTTTAGACGGTTATCCTCATCCTTAACATTGTTTCCATTACAATGTTTTGGCATATAAACCCTTTAGTTTTATAAGGTGTTCAAACTAGAGAACTAGTGTTCAAACTTGGGAACCACCTATGGTAGATAATTTAAGTGTAGACTCCCAATTGCTTATTTACGAGAAATTTTTTATTCTTGTGTAGGCTACAAAATGAAAAATCTAGAAAGATATTTGGCCTTTGTTCCTATAGTCTATGGTAGGAAATTCAAGGGAATATTGGCATTTATTTGCTTTTTTTTCCCTTCTAGCTTAAATGAAGGTGACAGAATGATGAATCTAAAAAGATATTAGACCTTTGAGGCCACAATCAATTTCCAGTTATAAGTTAAATTATTAATAGGAATCTTATGTTTAATTTTCTTTTAAAACCTGAGAGGAATTACATAAAGATGTCAACCAATCAAAATGTATCTTTAAATAGAAGATAAACTTTTGAAACAGGTTTGGTAGTTTATTATGCTGAAGGGCAATTAGTTTGCTCAATCTAGTAAACAGACATGCTGTGTTGAGTTTGTTAAATATAGAATCAGGTAATTATAGAAATGATTACATTTGAGAAAAATACTAGTCACTGTCTGTCTAGTACTGTATTTGTTCAAAACTTAAATCGACATATTTTATTCCTTTTATATGTTACTAAAGATTTATCAATCTGTCTACAATAATCAACTACACATGCTCTATCACTTATATTGAGAAAAAATTTTATTGAGTATGTGTGTATATATATGTATATTTTGGTGTGTGTATATATATATGTATATTTTGGTGTATGTATATATAAGTATGATATTTACTTGGTGAGCACCCCCAAGTTTGGCACAGGGCCATTTTTATGTGCTCTTACCCGGGCTTTATATATTCAGTGTTACCCTTCACCTAGATGAACTGCTCTCCCGAGGGGGGCGTATCAAGTATTGCATCTACAATCCAATAATATTATAAGTAAATAAAACCTATTTATTTATTCAAAATAAAGTCAAACAATCATTTGGATGAGTTGCACAGATAATTTCTAATAAGAATAAAATAGATTTATATTAAAATTTCCAAATTATTTTTTGTTATTATTAAGCAAATATAAATGAAGTTTATTCATTTACATATAAGTTTACATAAAAGTGTACTTATATATATCTAATAGCTTTAAAATATAAAATCACTTTTCGATAAAATTATCGGAATAATCAATCTTTTTTCATATTTCATTTCTTTTTTTAACGAGAAGTTTAAAAATTAAAATCTTTTAAGATTGATTTTCACACGAATTCATTCTCATAATCAATTTCTATATTTACCACATTTTAATCTCTCTTCGTATTAATAAAAAGAAAAATAAACCTACAAAAATATTAACCTTACTTTTATTGAACATCACACATTCAATAATCAATAACCGATCTCTTAAAGTTAAAAATTGGGGACCGCTTCTTTAAATGGATTTTGAATTATAGAATATCAATGTCTTTTCCATCGATTGCACTCGCATTCAGAAATTCAAACACCAAAAAGGAAATAAGAAAAGAAAGGAAAGATTCGTGACGACTTAAATGCGTGATTCTGAACAAAATTAGAGAAAATGCATTTATTTTCTTGAGTCAAGAGGTAAATCGTTTTAGAACACAAAATCAGTTTTTGAAGATTTTAAGTGTTAAAATATAAAAGTGGGGGAGGATCAGCAACGGTGGAGCATTGGTAGAAGCTCGGGCTCCGAGATCGTATTACGCGAGTTCAAATCCCAGTAAAAACAATTACATTCACCTTTAGCTGCCTGGGGCTCATTAGCACGGGAGAGCAGCTTATCTAGGTGAAGAGTAACACTGAATGTTAAAAGCCCCGGTAAGAGCACGGTGGGACATTGGTAGGATCTCGGGCTCTGATATTGTATTACGCGAGTTCACCTTTAGCTGCCTCGGGCAGATTGGGCTTGTTAGCTCGGGAGAGCAGCTCATCTAGGTGAAGGGTAACACTGAATGTAAAAATCCCGAGTAAGAGCACGTAAAATGGCCTTGTGCCAAACTTGAGTTGGTGCTTACCAAGTAAATATAATATAAAAAGGGTGTCACATCAATGAGAGGTAGGGGCCGGTGTGCAAATAAACCCGTAGGTTGGAAGGCCCTGAAACGGTGTCCATTCTCTCCTGATCAGTGGTGCAGCAACAGCTTTTGCTGTTCGGGGTGGTCGTAAGATTTGCGTCCCTTCCTGACCACTGATAATCCGTTAACGTTTAAAATTCCCCAAAGTCCCAAAAACATTTATTTTTATGTAACTACAATCAAGGATCTATTTATATTTAATTTGAAATATTTATTTTCATTTGTGTGATTATTTATCTAAAAATCCGTTTTAAAAAAGTAAAATTACCTATAAATCATACTACAAACTTAAAAACTATTTTTTTTTAAATTTTACGCCCTCAAAATGCCGCTCTCTGGAATGTGTCACCCGGGGCGGATCGTCCTCCCTCTCTTGCTACCCCAAGGTTCCTGATGACCCCAAGACGAACATATTGATTCATTTGAAATCTTGGGTCGTCGATAATTCCAGAACTTTCATAGAAATAACAAACTCATTGACATATAAACAGATTAGAACAAATATTTATCTATAAAAATCGCACAAGTATAGACTGGGGCAAATTTACATAAACATACACGTGCATAAACACACATGCACATACATACATGAACAACCCAGTAGTTAGCTTCGATTAAGTGACTGTCACTTCCTAACAGAAAAAAGTCAGCCCTGATGCCAATTCGGAAGTGTAAGGGACTGTCTCTAAGAATAATTAACGTGTTGCATGCTTGTACGCCACATACAGCACAATCTCTCTTTATTTGGCTATTTACGAGTGCGAGATGAATGATTGACCAAATGCAGTGTAGGTTTTAGATCAGAGTGGCCATTTCCTTGTTGAGTTACTCTCCTAAATTTGCAAACCTCATCTGCCTGAGACAGCTGAAGGAATGTAATGGTTTTGACTTGGATTTAGCCCCTTGTAATAATATTTCAGAATCTAATGAGAGCACATAAAAATGGCCTTGTGCCAAACTTGGGTTGGTGCTCACGAAGTAAATATAATATTTCAGAATCTAAGCTTTTACAGCTGCTCCACGTTAGAGAAGGTCATCGGGTTACGACGAACTCGACTAATGTGGTTTCGACTTTACGACGTTTAAATTTTTCTTACTTTTTAAGAAAAAACAACCTTTTTTTTAAAGTCAACTTTTCTTTTAAGCTATTTGTTTTGTAAACACTTTGATCTTTGCTCAGCGTCAAATTTTTCTAAATTCTAATTTATTTTATTTGAATTGCTATAATATTAAGTATAATAAGCAGAATCGGACATTTATTTGGAGATGTATGGGGTATTAAAGGGTTAATTCCGAGTTACGCGGAAATTTGGGTTAAGTTACCAGCGTAGGAGCGGAATTCGTTTAAAACCCGAGAGCCACCTGTACTGCCTATAAGATATACATAGATAAATCTTCATCAGCGGTCACTCGTGTTCGAGTATGACTGTCCTCCGTTTGGCCCCTGTGGACTCTTTCGGGAAGACGCCTGCACATGATGTCTTTTAACGCGGGGAGACTCCAATTCTTGGAGAACCACGACGACTGGAGACTTTTCTCTGTTGCAGCCTTCCACCGCCTTCAGTGCCGTTGTGTCATTGTAGACATCATCCGCCACATCTTCCGTTGAGGTCTTGCACGATTTAACCCATAGCTGGTGGGAAGATTTGGCCTCATAGCTTTCCCAAGGGTATTAGTCAATATGTGAACGTAGACGAAACTTGGATTCGAACCCGCGTAGTACGGTTCCGAATTCTATTTGTCTATCCACTGAGCCACGTCGACCGCCATGCATAGGTAAATACACAGATGAAGACATAGAGAAACCAATGTAATTGATATGGAAAATGAGATCGAGATAGCTTGTCTGTTCGTCTAATGCAATGCAACTTTCATTTAATGAGATTGCCGATTTTCTTGATAATTAAACAAGACTTCTTATCCAGATCTTCCTTCATCTCATTTCCTGTGGACATTGTGACTAAACAGTGTCAAAAACTAGAGCCACATTCAAACAACAGACAAGATTAGAATATGTTGGAGGCATTCTGTTCGAGTAGTTTACCAAAATGTGCACTTGGCCAGACAGGCATTTGATTGAAAGGTCTATCCTAACGAGGAGTGGACAATACAGGTAAATTGTTCCTGCTCCATCTTTCTGAGATAATGAAACCAATAATGATGATAATAGCCCTTATAACCCCGCCACTAGTGAAAATACGCACGTATCATAATAATGAGAATAGTTATTATTATAATAACATTAATGAAAGCATAATCGAAAAAGTTTCATGATTAACTTTCTCGGAATAATAAGAATTTTTATTATGGTTTATCATTGTATATATCAGTAAATAATAACTACCATGTCATTTTATACAGGGTGTCTCAAAATAAATAAAACCAGTCATATTGGTGATAGATATTTTTATTTTAACCCTATATTTTTTCATTTTTCATGTTTGATATCAGTTATATATAACAATTTTAAAAGGACCCATAGCTTGGAAATTAGAAGACAAAGTGTTTGCATCACGACTTATACGGAGACTAAATCTTAAAAGTCTGTTCAAACACGCTTCTTCCACATTATTAAGGATTGTTGGAGAATAAAACATTTATTTCTAAAGAAATAAACCTTGAAATCTAGCTAAAGGCACTAAAACTTCGGCACTCAATTATTATTATGTCAGCTTAGAGAAAATGTTATATTCAGGATATTTTGTTTTAGTAATAAATGATCATCAAATTAATAGGTTTCATTTATTTTCGGACACCATGTATATTTTCTTATCCGTCAACTTTTAATTTAAAAAATATCATGCATTTAGAAACTTCCTTGAAATAATAATAATTTTGATTATGAGTATAAATATAAAAAATAAATAGTTGATTTCGTTTCTAATGTCTTTTATAATCACTATTATTATCATTTTTATTGTTATTATTATTATTATTATTGTTATTGTTATTATCTCTCACATCTTTTAGATTTTTCTGAATGATTCAAATTACCCTTGGAAGAGGTATACATAGATAGGCTGGTAGGTAGATCGATAAGGAATTGATGGGCAGAATTGAAGAGGTAAATAGATAGGTAGATACATAGATAGGTACAAATGTAGATATAGAGATAGATAAATAAGCATTAAGATTTGTACTTGGTGAGAAATAGATAGATAGATAGATAGATAGGCAGGAGCTTAAGACAGAGTTCTGTGTTTAACCCTTTGAACCCTAATGGGCTGGTATATCGGCCCTGACAATATAAGGCAAAAGAAGGTAGGTCAATATTTTGGCTTTTATATGTTCTTCTAATATAACGACTCTGAGTGACTACTTGGTAATTTGATAAGTTTGGGTTTAAAGGATTAAATACAGATGCCAACTGGAGTCAAGAAAGAGGTTTGGGATTCCACGGTAGAATTTTAAAATAATGTTAGAAAACCAAAGAACTCACTTCATGTTAATAAATCAACGATTTGCTTTAAGAAAGTTAAGTATTTGGACTGTTCTCTCTGTTTAATTTTGCAATTGGTGAATTATTTTTGGTCCACAGAGACCTTTTTCCCTCTTCTTCTTCATCTTTTTGTGTATAGTCGTGATGGAAGAGTCCATTCCCTTTTATACAAGGGATGGACCAATCAGAGAGCAGAATGGGGAAAATACTGTCTATAAAAAACAGTCATTCGAACTGACTTCCTGTCACTGCTTGGATCTGCTATTGCTCAAGAAGATCAACCTTTCATTTTGGATTTTACCTACAGTTGGATAATTTACCTTTTTGGACTTAATTACCTACATTGTTGGACTTTGATATCGCCAAACAATTTCCTATTGGATTTATTTATTTATCTATATTCTCGGACTTTGATTATATTTAACTTGCCGCATTCATACCATGAATAATGGCGCAAGGAACAGTCAATTATCTTGACTCTCCAAGAAGTTCGTTAATGAGGTGTCTTTCAATGCTAACAAAATTATTGGTAATCAGTGCTTAGAACCCCGAACAACACGGCAATTGAGGCACAAGTTCCCTAGGGGTATCAAGGCTCTTTGGCTTCGCAGATCAATTGCAATGAAAAAATAATATTACCTGGAAAATTATCATCATTCTTGTATGTTCAAATATATATATATATATATATATCAACCCAGCGACGGTGGAGCATTGGTAGAAGCTCGGGCTTTGGAATCGTGTAACGCGAGTTCAAATTCCAGTCAAAACCAT
>JAUZSX010179430.1:0-16506 GCA_034780655.1 Idiosepius hallami
GATTGTGAGTCTGAGAGTATCACAAATTTTTGGTAACTACTGTTGCGGATGATTTTGAGGGCTAGATTTATGGCGTAGGTTTCTGCAGAGAAGATTGAGCTTTCTGATGGGAGTGCTTTCTTTAGAGTCCCCACATCTGATATCGCTGCACAAGCTGTTCTTTTCTTGTCTTTAGATCCGTCAGTGTATATAGCCAACTCTTTTAAAATTGCTCAGAAATCGTTTCCGTAAATTGATTTTATCGACCATAAATGACTAATTCACTTTCTACAAATTTGGAATTTCAAACTTGATGAAAATTTTCCTTGCTTCCTTCAATACTTCATTCAACAATAAATTCACAAGCATTGATTATGGCTTTTAAAATAGTTCACTTTCTTCAATGCTGAAATTTTGAGTTGCTTTTGTCCCAATACTTAACCAATTATAATCCGTTTTTTTTATTTACTACAACAATATTTATTGAAATCAAAATGGTTTTATTAAAGCTTGTGCTGTTATTATTAAATTCTCAAAAATGTGCAATATTTGCGCTTAGAGAAAAATTGCTTTCTGATGTTTTAATGAATCCAAACTTACTTGTTTTCTTCATTGGAGGAAATTTCATCTTTCGAAAAAGATTCTTTCAATTTTTCATTTTCCTGTGGAAAAAAATATTTTCGTAAAATGTTTGGCTTTAAATTAACATCAAATATAAAACAAAATGCCCACATAGGTATCAAGGATAGGTTTTTAATCAAGGAAATGATTTTTAAATTAACAAGTGCTGTGGTCACCAGTTGTTGTGGTCAAGTGTAGTGTTGTTGTATACAGTGTAGTTATTAAATATAAGAAACAAGATGACAGTATTAAGAGTTAACAAATATATTAACAAAAAATACATAAATAGTGGCATGTGGCCTGGCAGCATAGCAGCCAGGAGCTGGCCTGGCAGCATAGCAGCTCCTGGCTGCTATGCTAAAATCCCCTCTCTCTATCGGTGACGAGAGAGATCACATTTAGTGATTGGAAGAGTTTATTCTGAGTTGTGTTTCACCCCATAACACAGGACAGATTATATATATATATTATATATACATATATATGTAAGAGAGAGATAGATGAAAAATAAGAATTAGTTTTTAAAAAGTATTCTTTAAGAAAGTATTAACTTTATTTTTGCGCTTTATATTTCTGCCTCACCTAGCAACTATCCCAGATGTCATGCAGGGTCTACCTCCTTCAGACTTACTAACCTTTACTGTACCACTAACCCTTAATTTGATACAAATGTTCTCCTTATTCTCACCAAGTAGTCATGTTCCTACTTTCACCACCTTCGACTAACTAACCTTTTCTGTACCACTAACCCTTAACTTGATATAAATGTCCTTATCCTCACCATGTAGTCATGTTCCTACTTTCACCACCTTCGACTTACTAACCTTTTCTGTACCACTAACCCTTCATTTGATATAAATGCTCTCCTTATTCTAAGTAGTCATGTTCCTACTTTCACCACCTTCAACCCCACAATAAAAATTTCATAGCAAGCCCCCCAAAAAATGGAGATTTAATCCTCCAATTGTTCAATGAAGCAGATTTGGAATCAGGCCTAAGGCCAGGTGGACACACTTACCTTTTCACAAAGATCTACCTTTTCTGATAAAAACTCATTGCTTTGTTGTAAATCAGCTACAATCTGTTTCTGACTATCCAATTCCAATTCCATCTTAGTAAATTCTCGGTTGCAATTGTCCAGATCGCGCTTGGCCTAAGGAAGTAATGAATAATTGCTAACAAAATAACAAAAAAAAAACCCCAGTATCCACCCTTGAACCACCTTTGTCTATTGTAAATCTTGAAATATACTGCTCTATGAGGTATTGTATAAGTATTGGATGTATAAATGGTAATTTGCATTTTATATATATATAAAACAAGGACTGATATGCCATCAACCAGATTTTCATTGGATTAGTTGTATGGTGAGTAACGACTTTATTGCTCTCTTGCAGGGTGTGTGGTCTGTTTAATCTAGGTGTATTTTATACCTAAAGAGGCAGACATTACAGCATTTCTGCTTTCAAGTTTTGTTAGTTCTTTTCCATATTCTCACAAATCTATTACATATTTATTTTTGCATTTCAGTATCAAAATTTCTTATGCAAATTCTACAAAGAAGAAATTTTATGGCAAACTCAACAATTATAAAAACCTACTTAAGCAGAAAAAAAAAGTTTTATTTCAAACTTTCAAAATGCTTTCGAAGATAACTTTTTTTTTGTAACAAACGAATTTTCCCAAAAAAAGGGAATTCCAGAATGTCTTTAAAAAATGAGAACTACTCAATCGTAAAAAGTGAAATAAAATTACTCAATTGTCAAAAACAAGAATTGTCTTAAAAAGACAGAAAAATAAATAAAGTTATACCTCCCTGCTCTCGAAAAATACAGAATTCTACACTTACCCTAAGAAATCCACACCAAACTCTAAGAAATCCTCACATCTTTAAAAAAAAAATTAGAAATACTCACTTGTCCTAAAACCCAAGAAATCTTTACTTGTCCTTAAAAAAAACACAAGAAATCCTCACTTGTCCTAAAAACCCATTTTTCTACCAAGTAATTGATTTTTTTTTTATCACCAGGAAAGTCAAAACAGTGTGCAAAAGCAATTCCAGTTAAAAGCTGTTATGAGGAGTATTAGTGAAAAACAAAAGAAGGCTTTGCTCACATTTCTACTTAAAACTTCTTTTTCTGTTTCAATCAACTGAATCAGTTGTTCATTTTCTTGTTTCTCTTGAAGCAAACGACGGTTTTCATCTTTCAACCTAAAAATAAAAAAGAAAATTTTTATCAAAATTCATAAAAAACATTTCAAACATGTAATTATTATTATATCGTATCGCACAGTGATGTGCGTAGTGTAACAATTGCTTTCCTTGAAAAGAGAAACATGGGCACCATGTGCAAGTTTGTTACTTGCCCTGATACAATACCTTGTATTGCTAAATGGTCACTCATCTAATCCCTGACCAGGCTTGACGTTGCTTAACTTAACCAGTGTCTCCAATACGACTTGACTGTGTAATTAATTGTGTCTAATTAAATAGCTTGTTTTTACTTAATGGTATCTGCAGTCGGTTGTAAAGTAACGAAAGTGAAGTTGTAATAAAAAGAACACAAAAACTCAGCTCATCGCGATAGCTTGTAGTTAAAACAGAATAAATACACAGATACAGTTCTGCCACAGTTCACCACAGTTCTGCCACAGTTCGCCTCTAGTAACAACTGCCAGCTTGGCTTTTAGGGTCCACAGACGCACGTGGTGGAATAAAACGCACAGCAGCACAAACGACACACACACCACAGCTCCTCCAGGAATCCTCCAAATTAACTGCAACCTCCTGCTCGCCGAATGTCTTGCACAAGTTACCTCTTCATTTGCATATGAAAATTGACATAGTATTTTAACTAGTTAATATCAAGGGTGCTGCCATTTGCAATTGCCCCGAATGTCCCTTGCGTATTGTCCACAAAACATTTTTGCCACAGGAAGAAAATAGAGGTGGCATTTTTACACTGGCTGGGGATGAAAAAGACGAGGGAGGATGGGAGAGAAGAGAGAAAGGAAAAACGCTGGGGATTTTGTGTTGTTGTTGTCTGCAGATGAAAGGAATCAATTCTAGACTCTTCTTTCCACGTCTTCTTTATAAAAAACGACAAAATAGCTTGTAACTGAAAGGTCGCACCGACACACGTGGTGTAGAATAAGATATAGCAGCAGCACAAACAACACACACCACTGGTCTTCCAGGAATTCTCAAACTGACTGTCGACATGTTCGCCAAATGAGGCACCACCACATCTGCGTACAACCAACGAGGTTTCATATCAGCAGAGCGGTATCTCAAAAAGCCAAAATCACAGGCTTTTCCTGGTGATTTTGACTTTTCCTGGTGATAAAAAAAAATCAATTACTTGGGAGAAAAATTTCTGCTTAAAATAAGCAGGGAATTTTTACCTTTTTTTTAGGTTAACTTAAAAGATGTTGTTTGGACAAATGGGGAGTTTTTAGGGTTTGTTACAACAAGTTAGTATTTCTCAGAGATTGTTATGAGAAGTTAAGATTTCTTGGGTTTTTGAGGACAAGTGAGAATTTGGGTTTTTTAGGACAAGTGAGGATTTCTTGTGTTTTTTTTAGGACAAATGAGGATTTCTGGGTTTTTTTTAGGACAAGTGAGGATTTATCGGATTTTTTAGGACAAGTGAGGATTTCTTGGATTTTTTTTAGGACAAATGAGGATTTCTGGGTTTTTTTAGGACAAGTGAGGATTTCTTGTTTTCATCTTTAAATTTTTTGTGATAGAAAACTTAAATATAGATAGAAAAAGGTAGTAAGGCATTTTATGATCAGGTGTCATGCTTAAAGGAGGGAAATACACCGAGAAATTCAGATACAAGGAATGCAATAATAAAAAAGGGGATGAAGAAAATTTTAATGGGGGTATTTTAGTATTTTGATCTTTTTAGGTTGCCCCCTCCACACTGCACACAGTGGCAAAATATTTTCACCATAGAAAGTCATCCTACCTTTAGCCATAAAGATTGATATATTGTTAAAAAACAGCGACGGTGGAGCATTGGTAGATGCTCGGGCTGTGAGATCGTGTTATGCGAGTTCAAATCCCAGTCAAAACCATTACTTTCACATTAGCAGCCTCGGGCAGATGGAGCTCGTTAGCTCGGGAAAGCAGTTCATCTAAGTGAAGGATAACACCGAATATATAAAGCCCGGGTAAGAGCACAAAAATGGCCTTGTGCCAAACTTAGGTTAGTGTTCACCGAGTAAATATATTGTTAAAAAACGAAATATAATAATAAAATGATTATTTTTATCTATTTTAATTCTCTTGCTTAGCAAGCGTAGAGTCGACTCTTTGAGTTGATTTCGTATCTGCATTTTTATTGTATTAGTTTGGCAGGGTGGTTAGTCTTGTGCAGGCTCGCCTTTTTTTCCAAAGGAAGACTGAGAGGCAGCAGTAGGATTTGGAGTAAGAGTTCCCATCTCTTGGCCTTTTTGCCAGAACAAGCTTCAAAAGGTAATGGTGCTTCCCTGGGCTTTAGTAATCAGTGTTGCCCTTCATCTAGATGAGTTAATCTAACGAGTTAACGAGCCCCATGTGCCTGAGGTAGATAAAGGTAGATGCAATGGTTTTCACTGGGATTTGAACTTGTGTAATAAGATTCCATAGTTTGAGCTTTTACCAATGCCCCACCCTTGCTACTAATTTCTTCTCAATGAATTTGTGGAAAATGTTTGAGTCACTTTCTAAAAGATTTCAACAAAGAAAAATAATTGGGTGAAAGTTTATGCTCTCTGAGTGCTTCACTTCTTTTTTTAATTTCTTTCTGTTGTCTTCCTTACTTCTTTCTTTATTTGTTTGTTTCTTTCTTTCTTTATTTGATTGTTTCTTTCTTTGTTTTTTGTTTCTTTTTTTGTTCTTCCTTTCTTTATTTTTTGGTTCTTTCTTTCATCCTTTCTTTTTTTGTTTTCTTCCTTCCTTCTTTCTTTTGTTTCTTTCTTTGTTTTTTGTTTCTTTCTTTGTTCTTTCTTTCTTTATTTTTTGGTTCTTTCTTTCATCCTTTCTTTTTTTGTTTTCTTCCTTCCTTCCTTCTTTCTTTTGTTTCTTTCTTTGTTTTTTGTTTCTTTCTTTGTTCCTTCTTTGTTCTTTCTTTCTTTCTTCCTTCCTTCTTTCTTTCTTTATATTTCTTCCTTCCTTCTTTCTTCCTTCCTTCTTTCTTTATATTTCTTCCTTCTTTCTTTCTTTATATTTCTTCCTTCCTTCTTTCTTTCTTTATATCTTCCTTCCTTCTTTCTTTCTTTCTTTTTCATTCATTCCTTCTTTCTTTCTTTGTATTTTTTCCTTTTTTTCTTTCTTTTTCATTCATTCCTTCTTTTTTTTCATTTCAAAAAGGAATCAACTTTTTGACCTTTCCTCCTTAGAATTCCATCCAATTATGCCAAACCAGAAATAAAAGTGAAGTGGAATTTTGGATCTAGGCCAATGCTAAGGTCCACAAGACTCATGAGCCAGTGAGGAAGACAGACACAGACACAGAGAAAGAGAGAGGTTAAAAACTATAACCATATCAAAACCCTAACCCTCTACCATAAGAAAACCTTCATGACACAAAAAGTCAATCAATTTTTTTATACTTTTTTAGATGAGCCATATATAATTATACTATTTATGATTTTCAGATTATCATTTACACTATAATTCTTACAATATACAGTGCCGTGTTAAGCCACCTAGCGGCCCAAACAAAGATTGCGCTTTGCGGCCTCTTTACCCTAACAAAGGCAACATGCTGCTGGCTTTAATCAAAGACTATATATACATACACATAGATATTATATTTATTTGGTGAGCACCAACCCAAGTTTGGCACTAGGCCATTTTTACGTGCTCTTACCTGGGCTTTTTACATTTGATGTTGCCCTTCACCTGGATGAGTTGCTCTCCCGAGTTAATGAGCCCCATCTGCCCAAGATATATATAGAAAGACAAAGAGAAACAGACAAGACAGAGAGATGGATTGATAAATGTATTTTTCAACATAAAAGTGTGATAAAGATTTCCTAGTTAATCCTAGTAAATTATTTTGGTAATTTTTCACTAAAGATCTGTGAAGCCATAGAGCCTTGCGGCCCCTAAACAGCTTACGTCCCCCTGTAATTGTGGGCTCTGCGAGGGCACGAAGCACAGCCCTGACATTATATCAAAATTGTGAACCTTATGAAATTTCAAATTATTCCTTTTTAATTAAACTACAAAAATTAATCCTCATCCAAACATCAATAGGGCACCGGGAGTAGAGCATTAGTAAAACATTGTACTCTGGAACCTTATTACATGAATTCAACTCATGAAAATTAACTCATCTAGGTGAAGGGCCAGACTGATTACAAAAAATCCAGAGGACACAATAAAACTGGCCTTGTGCCTAACTTGGTTTTGTGCTCTACTATTAAGTAGATATTCTCATCTTGACCTCAAGGGGCAGCTAGGTTGAAGCATTAGTAAAAACTTGTACTCTGGAATCGTATTACATGAATTCAGCGAAGGTGGAGAATTGGTAAAAGCTCAGGTTTTGGAATCGTAGTACACAAGTTCAAATCCCAGCCATTGCCTGCACCTTAAAAATGGCCTTGTGCCAAACTTGGTTGGTGCTGCTCACCAAGTAAATACAATATTACGTAAATTCAACTCATGGAGAGTAACTCATCTAGATGAAAGGCAACTTTGATTACCAAAATATCCAGGCTATGCAATGAGCATGTAAAACTGGCCTTGTGCCGAACTTGGTTCAAGTTTGTACTCTGGAATTGTATTACACGATTTTAACTCAGGGAGAGTAATTCATCTAGGTGAAAGGCGACTCTAGTTACAAAAAGTCCAGAGGAGGCAATGAGCATGTAAAACAGCGCCTCTGACTGCTCCAGGACAAAAGTCCCCCTCTTCCAAAGAATGCCATAATGACGGTACATCTGGGAGTATATATAGTGTAAGTATTCAGGTACGGACGTCTATTTATACAGCAACTGGGGAACACAATTAATTAAATTGTCCCTTTTAACCAACCTTTCTACCAACACCAATATCACGTTAAATAAAAAATGCACCCTTCACAATTTCAACGCCAACTACTTTACTCGCTAGCCCCTCCTTCTTAAAGTTCATATCGCCACCGGGGGGGGGGTTATCGCCCACTTTAAAAACAAATGTTGCTTTAAATGAAGTGTTTTTTTAACTGCTTTTTTTAACTATAAAAACAAAATTCATTAAAAAAAAACAAAAAAAAAACATGCTTATTCTGTTTTAATTTTGTTCTAATTTTGATTTAGTTTTGTTCACCCCCTTTTTTGACCCCTAGAATAAAATAACAACAATTTATCAGGAAGAAACAAACTTATCCAGATTGATGATAATTTTAATGAAATGAAAGGTGGAAGTAAAACATTAAATGAATATTTCAAGGGAGAGGTTGACCGGACCCTTGAAATATTTAATATATCTTTTCTTGTTTTTTTTTTGACCAAGAAAGGAACATTTCCTACTTGATATTTAATAATAGCAATTTCTTATAAGTTAATTAAAATTCTTGTTAAAAAATCCTAAACTTTTTATCAAACTGTACTAATTAATTAAGTAACTGAAACTGAGAGCATCCTTAGCCACTGGGTTGATGATGACGATGATATTATTATTATTATTATTATTATTATCATTCCACTATTTTAATGAATACCAAAAAAAAAAGCTGACTGCTGGTTGCTACATAAAATATTTGAAAAAACAGAGTTTGATTTTAAAGTAAAGAAAATTGAATTGAGTTGAACTTGAGAAAATACTGGATGCAAAATGTAGACAGAGAGGAGAGAGAGTTCTCTCTCTCTCTCTCTCTCCCCCCCTCCCTCTCTGTAAAAGAAAATCAATTAACTTATTTGAAACGATCGATGTCGACCGATATATCGATCATTGTGTTTTCGTTCGACGCAATTAACGAATTCTTCAACTTTTTCGCACGGCACGTGTTTTGGGTTGGGTTTTTTGAAAAACGAAAAAACAAAGAAAGAAAAAAAAAGGAATTCATTAAAAGAAGTCGATTTAAATCCCACAAAAATTAAAGAAAGAAAATAAAACCTTTTTACGCAGATTCTAATTGATTAATTCTTAGTTTTAAAGTTTTCAGTTTCATTCTTATTCTCAAAAAAATTAAAACGATACAATTCAATATTTCAGTAAACCTTTTATTTGCTTTACAAACTTTAAAACTCGTGGTGTGTTTTTTGGTCATTCGTTTCAGTGGTGGTGTTGGTGTTGGTGTGGTGTGTACTGTCGGGTGTGTAGGATTAAAAACACGTAACGTATTCTTGATGCTTGGTACAAAACTTAATACTAAAATTCTGTTGTGAAAATAAAGTTCAAAACTCCGAAGAAGGGCCACGGGCTCCCCTCCCCTTTAATATAAAAATATTTTCAAAAAATTAAATAAATCAAATCAGATTAAGTTTTTAGAAAAATGAAAAAAAAAATCCAAATTAAGATTTAAAACCAAAATTATGTCTAAGTGAAGAAGCTAATAACCCAAGTTTTAATTTTTTTTTTTGTTTTAGAATTAAATGAATTATTTGTCCGATAAAATACGTGATTATATCAAATTTCACCCAAGAATTTTATGCAAATATCATCAAGAATTTCTTAAAATGGCTTATATTTACAGCTTTTTTATTTATCAAAATAAAATAAAACGGTTTAAAACGAGTTTTTACAAAAACTTTTAAGATTTATAAATTAAAACATTTCTTCATTAAAACTAAATTTTATTTACTTTACTGAAATTTGTTGATGTTAAAATTTTGTAAGATTTTAAAAGAAAGTAATCTTTTTATTAATTTTGATTTTAGACTTAGGACAATAGACGAAGAAGCTGCAGCCAGCATGGACAACATGACTGTTCCCTTCTTGTCCCAGTCGATGTGAGGTAGGAGGTGCCCTCCAGTCCCACGACCCTACCAGCCCCAAATGCCCTAGAAAGTGACTATATTCTTTTTTTTTCTTTTTTGTAAAACCTTAGAATCCTGACTTAGTAAAAAGACTAACTAGTCAATCAATTGCGTTCTATTAATCAACTATATTAGGGAGGAAATATCGGTGTGTCTTTTTTTTGCCTTAGATCACCAGGGCCGATATCGGTACCTTAGGGTCGGGAGAAGGATTAATAAAAGACAAAGATTTTAGGACAAAATTTTAATAATTCTTGTTTCAAATATTGGGAATAAAGATAAAATAAAAAAAAATATAATTAATTCAAAAGTCATTCAAGGATTTAGGCATTAACTTTATTTTTCGGACTTTAGTTCAGGTTTTTCTCACATAAACATAAGAAGAAAAAAAATAAAAATAAAATAAAATTAATCCTTTGAATCCTACCTTATCAAAATTACCAAGTAGTCACTCAGAGTCGTTATAGCAGAGCAAGAGTCAAAATATCTTGTATCTTTTTTTGACTTATGTCCTCCTCCAGGGCCGATATATCTGCCCCTTAGGGTTCAAAGGATTAATATCAAAAGTAAAATAAAAATATACAAGGATATTTGTTTTTCTTTAAAGGTCGAGACGGGCGGGACGGGACATTCATCAAGTAAAAAAAAAGACAACTATAAAATTGGGCCGAAAGTAAACCAAACCCAAAAGTTTGAGTTGGGGAGTGGAGTGGAGTCGTATTATTTCCAAAAAATTGGATTCAAAAATATAGGCCAGGCCACCTAGCATAAAGATATTTTATTTTTATAACTACTTAAAAGCATCAAGCAAGCAAGAAGCCACCAACCACGCACGCCATTCAAAATTAAGGGTCAACGCACGACACAACACTAACAATCCCTATTTTGACCCAATAGTCCTCCCTTCTTTTCTCCCTCTTCCCATGTCTCTTTTTCTAGGGTGAAAAACATTTACGCCTCACCTTTTTTTTATGTTATTTCTTAAATTTTCCTGTCGACTGTACTAACTGAAACCCTTCGTTCGTTCAATATTATATTTTGTTTTGTGTTTTTTGTTTAGTCGGGGTTTTTTTGATCGAGAGAAAAGAAGCATTAATTTATTATAAATTGGAAATTATCTCGAAAAAAAATGCCTGGAGAAAATACAGGAGGACAGGTTCAGGTTCACCAGTATTACCACCTCCAATTCACCACAACACCAGCACCAGTCACAACTAGTGTTGGTTGCAATATTTACCGTTTAAGTGACTACAAAAACACAAAGCCTACGACGTACGTACGATACGACGAAGTGCTTTCTTATCCTTTGATCTTGACTTTACGAAATTACGAACGAGTCAATAAAACCGTTTTATTAAAAGATATTCAGCCCGAAATGAAGTGTGTCTTCTTTTGCCTTAACTCACCAGGGCCGATATATCGGCCCTATAGGATCCAGGGGATTAAAGAAAAAAAGTAACTTTGCTTACATTTCACTTTCAATTGTTATTTCAACCCCATTATTTGCCCTAATAATTCCCCTGTCCCAGTATCTCCTCTAGTCAGTTGATAGTCAAAAGTCCTTCTTTCTTTCCCATGTTTTGGTTCTACCATTTGTTGTTTATGTTGGAGTTGTTGCTACAAATGCTTTTCTTTTTTAAATAAACTTTTTTTACTTACATTTTTTTCTCAAGTTTTATTTTGAAAAGCAAACAGAAATAATTCAAGATGATTTATTGATTATTGATTTTCAAAATAGATGTGTGGGGGGGGGCATTTTATTTTAAACACCCACGTCGTCACGCACGCAGTCACGCACGCACACGCACGCACACCACACCACCACCAGCCACCACCACCCAACATGGAAAGAAGATTATTTCAATTGAAAAGAAAAAAAATTGGTTGTAAAAATAAATATTTATCTGGCGGGAAAATAATGAAATATTTTATTTTTTATATATAAAAAAAAGACTAAAACTCGCAGAAAACTGAAACAATTACGTCGTTTGATTCGAAATAAACTCAATTCTATCTACAAATATTTTGAAAATTGAAAATTTCTCACGCATTTCATTAAGAATTTAATTTTTACACTAATTAACCCAAAATGGAAAAGATAATTAATTTTCCTTCGCTAACAATAAATAAATGTTCTTTATTAAATAAAAGATTAAATTCAATTAATTCAAGTTTTTATTAAGGTTTAATAATTTAATTTTTAATTCTAGGACAAAAATTTATTCTGGAAAAATAAATTCGTCAATTTTTTTTTTCTTATTTCAAGGAAATCTAGATTAAATTAGGTTTTAAATAAGAAAAAAAAGAAACTTAAATTTAATTTCTAAAAAATAAATTTGAATGAAATTTAAATAATTGTAGAAAGAAGTAGTTTTGATTAAAATAAAGTTAGCAATGAAATAATTTTAGAAAAAAAAGAAGAAAATTCTGTCGAAAAATATGGAAATATAAACAAACGTTTTTTTAATGGGTGACTTTTTGTTAGTAAACAAAAACATGAAAAATCAATAAAGGTTTTTGAATAAAGATAGGTTTTATTTACTTATCTTTATTTATGAATGATTTTGATTACTACTGAGTGAGGAACGAGTAGTGTATTTATTTGTTTCTTATAAATGGACATTTTATTTCCATAAAAACATTTTTTTTTCACGATAAAATATTGACTTTTAAAGAAAAAAATAACGAATGGAAAGGAAGAGAAAAAAATGCTTTTTTGGGGACAAAAAACAACAAATATTCGTTAGAACTTTTCTTTTTTTATTTAATTCATTTCTAAATTCTAATTTCTTTTTACATCTTTATTTCAAAAACATATTTTGAGCTTTAACCATAAAATATTCAAATAAATTTATCATTATCCACTTTTTGTTAAATATGATTTTGATTTTTGTAGGATGAATGTAAAAACCAACTTTATTTTACTTTGAACCCTTAAGGGCCGATATATCGGCCTTGGCGACCTAAGGCAGAAGACAATATATCAAAATTGGGCCGTTGTTGTTCTTTTAGAGGACCAAAATATTGAATAAAAACAGGTTCCAAAGGATTAAAAAAAAGTCCTGTCCCCCTTACCCCAATTTAGAAAAAAAAAATGTTTTGTTTTTATTTTGTTGAAAACAAAAAGTCAGTTCTTGACAAAAACTAAATCATTTTTTTTTTCTTTTTGGTGGGGGACAAACCTTGACTTGAGTCTATTTTTTGGTTGTTTTAAATATTAAAAAAAATTAATAAAAGACTTACTTCTTAAAATGTAAAAATGACAACGAGAAGAAGCAGCATCTGGGTTTTTAAGTCCTACGTGAGGAGAAACTGGAAGATTTTTGAAGTTGAATGGAAAGAAGGAAGAAAGGAAGAAAAACATGAAAAGAAGGGAGAAGAGAGAGAGAAAGTAAGATAAACAGAGAGAAAGAAGAAAAGAGAAGTTAGGAATGCATTTCCATATCCATTCATCCATCCATCACTCTGTCAGTCAGTCACTAGTTTGGGGGATGCAACAATAACAAAACCGGGGCAAGAAGAAGAAAAAGAAACAACCCAGAAAAGAAACACACGACGACTCATAAAAACAGAAAATAGGCCTAACTTTAAACAAGAACAACAGAAAAGGCCTTTTTATCAATATTAATAACAAATAGATATCAACCGAGGCAGCAACAACACTAAAAAATCTCACAAAAGACCTGCTTTAGAAAAAAAAAAACCCTCAAGGAAACTTTTTGTAAGACGTGTTTAACAACTTTAGTAAATAAAGCAACCGGGCAACCGAAAAAGTAATTAATTGACAAATGAAGAGACTTTTTTTTCACTTCATTTATTTCAAATGAAAACAAGCTCTCCCTGATCTATTATTCAATTTTAGTTATATTGGAATGATCCCTTGAACCCTGACTTAGCGTAGCAGCAAAATGACCAACTAGTCACTCATAATCACTTTATTGGGAAGGAAATATTGGTGTGTCTTTTTCCCCCTTGTCAACAAGGGCCTCATCGACCTTTTAGATTCGGAAGAATTAAAACTAGTAATAATTTTTCAAAGGTCTTACTTTTAGACAAAGTTGGGTCTTTTTAATAGTTTTTTTTTAAATTCTAACTTTTTAGGGAATGAAATTTTTAATCGACAATTTTTTTTTATTTTTATTTCTTCTAGAAGAAATTAATTAAATTAATTGGTGACTGTTGTTGTTAGAACTAAGAAATATTTATTAAAAAAATTCTAGTTTTTTTTTCTTAATAAAATAAATTTGGTTTATTAACTTAAAAGCAAATTAATTGACAATAACAATTCAGAATCCTTGAGTGACCAAATAAATATTATTCGGACTTTGTTTTGTGGGTCGAAACTTTTTAGTGAAAAATTTAACAAATAACATAAATGAGAACAATAGTCCGATCAATACTTTGACAATAACAAGTTCAGTTTCATGTTCATGTGACGGGAGAGAGTACATGCTTAAGCCTTAAGGTGTGTTTTGTGTGTGGGTTGAAATTAAAGAAAAAAGCAGTTTGTCATAAGAAACAATAATATTATTTAAAATCAGCTTCAAACAAGGTGTGTCAACATTTAATTTTTTAAATGTGAAGAAACAGGTTTTTAGGAAAATTATTCCCCAAGTTGGTAATTTTGCTAAAGTCAAACACTAACAGTAAACACAGGAACCAAAGAGTTTAAATACATGAGGAAAAATCCACCTGGTGAACTCATTTAAGATATTTCAATATTCGGGGGTCTTTGTTAGACCCTTAAAAAAAGGTGGAAACTAATTTTTCTTATTTTCTTGTAAATCAAAGGCATGAATCCTGATTTTCTTCTTCATTTCACCTCATGGCGAATGGCCCAACTAATCTGTTATTGTTCAATTGTTTCTAAATAATGGAATAGGGAGAGTTGCCTGGGTCGGGGAAGGACTATTGGGTGGGGTCGCATTTTGGGCTGGGACGAGAAGGAGCCTAAGAAAAGAGAAGAAGAGGTTTCTTAATAGACTTGTTTCTCGTTTAGACTTTAAAATGCGTGATTGCGTGCGTGTGTACTTAATGCCCTTAAAAGGAAATATTAATTTAGTTACAAAAGAAAAACATAAAAAGATAAAAAAAAGGATTTAATTTGTATTGAATCATAAAATCAATCAATTAATTCAATTAATTGATTATTTAATGTTTCTGCATATGCTGTCTGTTTTTTGCCGTTAAGCAAAATAAGAGGGAATAAATAAATAATAATTAAAATAAATAAATAATAATAATAAATAATAATTAAAATTTAAAAAATAATTAAATATCAAATAAATAGATTTTTAAAAAATTTTTTAAATCGACTAAATAAATAAAATTAAATCAAAAATAAAATATACTAAATAAATAAAGATAAATAAAAAATATAATAGAAATTAAATAAAGCATAATTAAGAATTTAACAAAATAAATTAATTAAAAATAAAATATACTTAAATTGATTTTTTAAAAAAATTTAAATAGACTAAATAAAATTAAATTAAAAATAAAATAGACTAAAATTTAGTCTGAATCAAAAATAATAGAAAAAAAAGAATATTTAAGAATTTAAAAAAATAAATGAATAATGATTTAACAATAAAACATTATTAAATGAATAAATAATTATTAAAAATAAAAAGAGAATAAATAACTAAAAATAAAATACGATAAATTAATATTTTTTTTAAAATGCCTTTCTTGTCATCATTTTTTATTTGTTTGACTTCGTCAGCAATTTTATGCAAGAAAAATATTTTTAAAACACTCGGTTGGTTGTTTTCTTGGTACAAGAAAGTTAAGTTGCCATTTAAATTAAATATGTGGATTGCAGCAGCAGCAGCAGGGTCTGAATTAATTTTTATTTTCTATTCATTTAAAGAATAAATTCTGTTTAATTTTGTATTTTTTCCTTTTGCAACGTGATTTAGAATTTAAAAACAAAATTATTTTTCTTGGACCTAAGCAGAAGCGTGCTTAATCTTTTTGAAAAGTTTAGCTTTTTTTTTCTACCAGACTCCTGCAACTTTAAGTCGCCCTGTCTCTCTCTAACCCCAGTCCTAACCCCTTCCCTTCTTACAACAACCCAATTTTCAGCCTTTAAAGCATCTTAGTAATATGGTCTGACCGATCGTGTGTTTGAAGCAGAAGCGTGTTGGCTGGCACTAGTACAGTTTTATGTTGTGTTTTTTTATGCATAAGAATTCAAGAAGGATCCTAAAATTGAACATGTTGATAAACCTAAAGATTGAACAATAGGTTGAACCCTGTAAGATCAAATATATCGACCCTGGCGATTTAAGGCAAAAAAAAGACACACTAACACGAATATTTTGGCCTTAACTTTGGACCCTGACTCAACAAAATTAGAACTAGTCACTCAGAGTTGTTTTATTAAAGGGTCGAAATTCTAAGGCAAAAAATCCTTAGGTTTCTAAGCCGATATATCGGCCTTTAGCTTCGAAAGGGTTTAAGCAAGCAATACGTTTTTTCTTTAAATCATTAATTAATAATGATTTTTCTTCGAATAATTAAAAAAAAAAAGAGTGATTATTGTTGGAATGGTGGGTTAGACCAAATGAACTTAACAGGGTGACCCAAAAGTTCCTGTCTGTACAATATAGAAATTTAAACAAACTAATAAACATTAGATTTTATTGTAAAACATTTAAACAAGATATTTTTTACCAAAAAAATAAATAAATGTCAAGAGGGATATTCCAACTTCAAAATCGTAATAAGCTAGTTTGAATCCTTGGGAAAGGTATGAACCCCCACATTCCCTCCAGGTATAGGTTGAATAGTACACATTGTATTATTAAAAAAAACTACTTGTAGACAAAAAAGTTTCTCAAAAAATGATTGTTCTCTGCATTAAATGACATAAAAAGGTTGATATGCCATAAAACAAACCAATGAATCAATCAATCCTCAAAAATGATTGTTCTCTGCATTAAATGA
>JAUZSX010179539.1:0-16506 GCA_034780655.1 Idiosepius hallami
CATCTGCCCGAGGCTGCTAAAGTGAAAGTAATGGTTTTGACTGGGATTTGAACTCGCGAAACACGATCTCACAGCCCAAGCTTCTACCAATGCTCCACCGTCGCTGCCCTAAATGTTGTCCTAATTTTTATCATTGTTAGTTTAATTACCTTTCGGACAATGAATCCTTTGGTCCCAAGAACCTGTGGTGCAACGGATAAAAGTGTTGAGTTTTTACTGTTTTATGTAATTATTATCTAGACCAGTGGTTTTCTGAGTGATACTGCCCCCTGGGAGTGGGGCTATATGAACTTTAAGGATGTGCTGGCTGGTAGACAACCGGATGAAGAAACATTGGAGCAATTACAATAAAATATAATGGTGTTGGTAGAAAGGCTAGAAAAACAAGACAATTTAATTAAGTGTTCCCCAGTTGCAGCAACTAGACATCCTGTATACTTCCACCCTATATTCTTCTAGATTATTGTTGTTCTGGTGTTTGTTACAAGAGGTTAGGGCGCTGGCATTTTGGTCAAGTGGTGAAGGGGGTGATGGTAATAAAAGTTGGAAAACCAATTATCTAGAGTTGTTGTTATTGCTGATACTACCATACAGTTGGGTTGCTAGTACTATTGCTGCTGCAAAGATATTCATTTAGATTTGTTGTTGTTCTGAATTAAATTCCTTTTCATTTTTATAAGGATCAATTTATACCAAAGATAATGCATTATGAAACAAGGCGTGGCTAGAGTTTTCAAGAAAACTGGTTAAAGATGTGTCATTGCATGTCATTCAGAACTACAAATGAAAAAAATCTAATGTTTGATAATAAATGGTTGTAGAAGATTTTAAAAGACAGAAATTTGAAAGTTAAAAGTCAAGCAAAAAATTCAGTCCATGAGAAATATAAAGTACAAAGCGCTAAGAAAAAAAAAATCCAGTTTAAGTTTGCCTACAGATGTACAGGCTGAATGTGTGTCTCATGACCTTCTTCTGTTGGCTGCTAAAGTTGTGGTACCTTGGCTCACACTCAGCTATTAGCATGCCATCCACATCACAACACATTGAAAGTTGAGGTATTTTGTACTGTATCTTACCAAGAATAGGCTGTCGAGATACTCTTAGCAGCAGTGCAGTTGATGATCACTTGTAAACAACATGACTTTTAACCATTTTTGCAGTGTCAGAGAGGCCACCAAATTCAGTTTCCAGAGAGTAGAAGGCTGGGGAAAGATTTTTTTTTTTTACATATTTTAAAACTGCTCTTTATAAATACAACGTGTGATGCCTGTTATATGTGAAAATTTAAAAAAATACCTCAGCCTTCTACTGTCTAGAAATTGTGTTTGGTAGCCTCTTCTCCTGCTTTCTATTTATTTATTTACATATTTAACTTCTAATATATTGAGGCAGAATATCATTAGATATTTCATTAAAAAGAATTTTTATTCTTCTTATCAATAATTTTCATTCAAATTTTTCTTGTTTTCTAATAAGAAACTTAGTTATGGGATCAAGTGTCTTAATGGATGGTCAAGGAAGACAAAAAACATTTGGATGAAAAGCCCAGAATTACATTAAGAGTTTTGACTCCAAAACTAAGTTCCTTGTTAGGAAATAAGAAAAAAATTGAATAAAAAATATTAAAAAGAAAAACTAAAATTCTTTTTAATGAAATATATTTGAAATAAAATATTTATTAAAACAAAAAAAAACAACAAAAAACACTCAATGACCAAAAAGTAGTATTTACATTTATATAGTTTCTCTATACTTCACTTTTTTTGTTTTTATAATATCAATAATATACACTCTTGGAACAAAAAAGGAAATAATAAAACAAAAGAAAATTAAATGAAATAAAAAAACAACAAAAAAACTGCAAGAACAGAAGCTCAACATCTCCAATTATCACAGTTACAGCTAAGTTTTTTTTTTTTTGTTTTTCATATAAGTAACTTGCAACACTGACTAAGCAGTCTCTTGGGTCACTGGGCAACCAACCAATCAATCCATCCGTCAACCGTCTCTGAAGTCGAGCAGACAGTCACAAAACAGTATCATGGAATAGAGGAATCACAGCCAATCATTCTGTATCTAGACAAATATTTGATGGGAGAAATACACAGCTAATAAAGTCTATGTGCACATGTGAAGTGTCCAAGTAGAAATCCAATAAAAAAAGGTTTTCTTTTTAATAGTCTTTTCAGCCCGGGGTAATTAATTTCTACAAACTTTTTGCATAGATAAAAATAACTGTATATCATGTGTGAACATGTAATTCTATATGTGTGTGCGTGTGTGTGTGTGTGTATATATATATATATGTGTGTGTGTGTGTGTGTATATATATATATATGTGTGTGTGTGTGCGCGTGTGTGTGTATATATATGTGTGTGTGTGTGTATATATATATATATATGTGTGTGTGTGTGCATGTATTATATATATGGTACTGGATGACTGCCAGTTTCTCTTATAAGTGTTCATCAGTCCAAAAAGGTTTAATGACTTCACAATTAAGAACTTGGCAATCACCTAAGGATTATGTTTTCATTCTCCAAACTAAGAATTAAACAATGTTCTGTCACAAATTTTAAGCATTCTCTATTTACAAAGAAAGAATTTTTTTACATACATACACACACACACACATATATATGTGTATGTATGTATTATTATTTTTATAAAAGATGAGACATATAGGAATATGATGTTATTTATTCATTTCTGGACTTATTAAAAAGCAAAACACATGTCTAAATAAATTACAATATATTCCTATATGTTTTTTTGTATATATATATATATATATATATATATATGTATGTATATATATTTATATATATAAGCATTATTAACTATATTTATAGTTAAAGTTCTCAATGTCAGTGACAATAATGGTGAAACCTGGGTAGAGAATACTATGTAACACGCGCACACACACAATATATATATATATATATATATATATATTCATAAGCATTATTAACTATATTTATAGTTAAAGTGCTCAATGTCAGTGATAAAAGGTGTATAGTTGATCATTACTGGCATAGTCAACAGGTTTTGGTGACCATCAATTTCTCACCTGTATGTTGATTGCCCAAGCAAGAAACTTCAAGTCACTAAAGGCTGTTGACCGTGCTTAAACTGATCAACTCTATAGATATGTATGCGCACAAAAATATAACATTTTTACATGTTGTGTACAAGAAACGCAGTCATCCACAAACGCACAGTCATCCACACAAACACACACATATATACACACACAAGTGCGCATATGTTATTTTTGTTGTCTATGTGCTGTTTTCAGTTGCTCTCAGAGATTTTTTTTTAAATGGTTTTCTTTGCAAAGAATTTAAAAATGAATTAAAAGTCATTTTTGTTTTGTAGCAGTCCATTTTAGGTTCTGACTTTTGAACATGGAAAAAAAAATAAGAAAAAAAAAGTAAAAAGTGAAGCTTATCCAAAAGTTGATATTAAAATCCAGACTTTTTAAAAGGAATGGGAGTGGGGGGGAGGTGATTATTTAAAAAAAAAAAAAAAAAAAAAAAAAAAATAACAAGGATGCTATCCACTGAAATCAAGGTTTACGATTGATGTAGAAATGTTTCAAGCAATAGAACAGAACAGAAACGTCTCCGAGTCGTATATACAGAAAGGAAGGCAGAGTGAAAGACAAACACATATTCAGTAATGTCATTGAAGATTCCGCCATGGGTTGAAAAAGTTTGCAACACTTTGTCAAGACAAGCTCAGGTCTGTACATAAGCTCATTTTTGGCAGCATGCTTTCTTTCTGTCTATTTACAAACTCATGAACCTCAGATGATAGTATTAAAGATACTACAATCCAAAGCAACTTTTCCTTGTTTCGTGTCTAGGCACTGAGGTACATCAATATTCGTCCAGTGTCCTTTTATGATTTGTTCTTTCTTCGACTTTGTTTCCGACAAAGTATTTTTTTGGTGATTCAAAAGTGGTTTGTTAATCTTTTCTTTCCATTGAGAAACGTGTGTGTGCAAATATGCAGAGCAGAGATGGGCTGAGGCAATGAGGTATTCGGATGCAAGACCGGGAATGAAGTTGAAAGTCATCACTGATCAACAAAGTCTGGCATTACTAAAGTTTCAACAGGCAAAGTCTGTTGGATTTCTTGATGTAAACCAAGAGCATAGAGAATCTGTTGGGATACCTGGAAAACAAGTGGTAATCGGTTAAATCCTGACTGCCAGGACAAAAAAAAAGAAATCTAACATACATTCTGGTCAAAAAGTCAGGTAATATTTCCAGCAATTGATAGAGATAGAAATGGACAACAATTAACAAAATAAAAATATTCATATGTTTTTTTGTTTTTCGTATATATTTTAGTTTATGTTAAAAATATATGTAAATTGCTCATATTGTTTGTTTTTTTCTTCCTTTAAAATGTCACTTAACCTTTTGATCACCTTGTAGATTGACAAAGCACCAGCAATGATGCTTATGGAATATAAACAATTTATTCACATGGATAAAAAAAAAAAGGGTTGACTTCATACGAGGGTCACCAAGTTCAAGTCAACCAAAAATAATTTATTATTGATTTTTCTGATGTTACATCAATATTCAGTTATCTAAAATATGCAGTAAAACATTTATCTATATACATATAAAAGTCAAATCGTGTATGATTGGGTTCTACATCCGGTTTAAAATTTCCGGTTTACGAGCACTGCACCTGGCTAGAACTAGCAGAAGAAAACAAGAAATTTAACTGTAAATTCTCGTATTCTTAAATAGTCACTCATCTAACTACTGGCCAGGCTTCAGGTTGCTTAACTTAGGTGATCTGACAGAAACAGGTGACTCCAACTCAATTGTACAAGTCATTTTCAACAAAAGAGTCGAGATCGTTGCTTAAAATATCTTTTTTGCAAGCAGAGAGAAAATACAAAGAAACATTTTTAAATAATAGATAAATAAAGCATTGAGTGTAATCCTAGATAATAGGCTTTCCTAATTATCTTAGTGGCAAGTCTCCGGCATCGGGCAATACTTCTAGTAGATTATATTTACTTGGTCGAGCACAAACCCAAGTTAGGCACAAGGCCATTTTTAGGTGCACATTAATTCTTGGACTTTTGTAATCAATGTTGCGCTACACCTAGATGAGTTACTCTCCTGAGTTAAGCCCCATTGGCCAGAGGCAACTATATGTAAAGGTAATGGTCCTGACTGGGAGTGTAATAGAATTTCAGAGCCCAAGCTTTTACCAATGTTCTACCATCACTGTCTAAAAACCTTTATACATCATTGTATAAAAAAAGTGTAACAGCTTTGTCAATGGTATTTATCTTGTAAGTATTGCATTTATTGAATCATTAGAGAAACCGAATTGACTTACCCGTTGGGCAATAGAAAAACTATCACATCGTATATAAGGGGGACTCTTCAAAGAGTATTTCTTTACAAATTTTACATAATAGCAATCGTCTGAAAAAAAAAGGTAGAGAAAAAATATGAAAAGGTGCATAAAATTTAAAATTAATATCTAAATGGTCTCAGTCCTAATAAATACTAAGTGTAGTTGTAAGAGGTTGTAAATTTTTTTTGTCAAAATAGTTTATCCACATTAGTCATTATTTTCTTTATGCTAGTCTATGAATTCATTTTACAATCTACATTTTCATAATTCATTTTACAGTAACCTTCTTAGGTTAGAAAAATTTCCTAAATTGAAAATAAATGTTATTTAAATGATTAAATATTAGAGATTTTTCACTTGTGAAGTTTTGCTGTACTTACTCTTAGAAACGGGCATACAGAACTGGATGTCTCGGTGGTAGATTTGGTAATCTACAATCTGTTGTTCAGAACCTTTATCACACATCAAGAAATAAACTTTTTGGTTTGTAATTAAAGCACAAAGCCTACCATTAGCCTCTTTACGTACTTGTTCCCAGGCAATGAAACTGAAAAATAATCCAAATAGTTTTGAATTAAAATTCATAGCTTTTTCTACAAATATTATATTAAAAAAAAATCAACCAAATTTTAGTGAATCCTAAAAGAAAACTTTCTGAAATATTGCAAATTCAACAGTGAGTAATAGGTTCTCCTTTCAAGGCAAAATAATACCAATAATAGAACAGAAAAGTGATTCTTGTCAAAAATCCTTGAGATGAAGCTTGATGATTTGTGTTTAAATGTTCAAACCATTGTTCTCATTTTCATTATTGTTAAGGGTCATATACTACCTAACTTTCTTCAAGTGGTTCTGACCTTGGAAACTTTTAAAGAAGTTCCAACTGACTTATTCAATTTAATAAGTAGAGTGTTCTAATTTAATTAACACTGAACAGGTATAAAGTGTTAAGTCTTTAGTAATGAATACTTATCTTATTATTGCCTTTGGATAGGATTGAAACCTTCACCTGAACAACTGTAAAACTGAATTACTCTATCTGTTGGATGCTTAAAGGTAAAAATAACCAAAATATTTTTAATTATTGAAATTAAAAAAAAAGAAAAAGAAAAAAAAAGACAGAAATTAATAAAAAAAACTCACAGTTCATCAAGTTGGTTTCCATTGAGTAAATGAATATTCATTTGCTGCTTGGCATGGTTTTGGTTGTAATGTGGCAACAAGCCACCAAGTCCATGACAACAACGAGGTTCCCGCACACGGACTTGAATCTTGTGAGAACGACGGCTCGTCTCTCGGGCAGCAGTGGCGGCAGCAGTGGCAAAATCTAGTACTCCAGCTACTGGTTTGATAACTGTCCCAACTATACCTTTACTTAGGCCTGTGATAAAACCCTATAAAAGATTTATAAACAATTGGAATTAAAGCCAGTTCTGAACTAAATATTAAAATTAATAAAGATGCTTATTAGTGCAAGTTTTAAATTAGAAGCTGGAATTATTTCATAGCAGTTCAAAAAAGATATTTAATTTTTTGAAAGAGGGCACAAACTTAAAAGGTTTTAAAATGCAAATCAAATTCTGTAAAAACAATAATACATATTCCAACTTGATTCCATTGAAGTTATTAAAAGATAAAGACACGAGTAATTCCTATCAAATAATGATATTTGTTTCTAAAAAAATCTAAACTTTTTAAATATTTGTTGCTACATTAGTTCACTTGCCAACTAATTAAAAACACCACTGATAAATTATAATTTATTAATTTTATATTGAAAACCAACAGAACTATCAATATTCATGTCAATAATTAAACATCTTAAGACAAAATTTAAAGAAAAACAAATTAAAGTTATTTTCTTTGAAGTAATACTGTCCATGTTGGGTTTGTTTATTTTTGTAGCAAATTTTGGTTTAACTATTGCCGAATCAGTTTTAACTTGAGGGAGGTTATTTTTTTGGTGGGGGATATGTGTTAGAAGTCTGTGTGGTCATGTTTGTATTATTACTATTTAATTCTCTTGCTTGGCAAGTGTAGAGCAGACTCCTTGAGTTTTGTAACTGTTTTTTGTATCTGCCTGGCAGGGTGGTTAGCGCTGCACTGGCTAGCCAGCTGTTGCCTCTTAGCACCCTGCTGACACACTGGGATGGTACCTGATATTCCTTAGAGGTCACCCATCTTAGTACTGAACAGTTGAACTGTAATTTGATGCAAGATCATATTTAAGTGCCACTGGCCTGTAGGTTTTTTGTTTTTAAGTTTTCCTCTGAGAGATACAGTCTGCCAAAGTCTCAAGAGTTGTGTAACAGAAATCTGTCAGCAAATTAGTAACAAAAATTAAAGTAATTTTAATTATAAAATATATGAAAATCTGGCTTCGGGACCACAATTATTATTAGTAGTATTTAGAATATTGAAGATTTTTAAAGAAGAATGTGTGTGTGCCCAGCTAAAATTTTCCAGATGGGTTTAAGTACCTCTAGCCAGTCCTGATGCCAGGAATGGCCATTAATAGCTAAATCCAATTATCTTCAAGATAGTGTCAGAACTCTTGGGGCTCTGGCCGAATTCTAATATGGAAATCAGGGGGTTCGACCAAAATAGGAAAATAGGGGTGGATACACAATTAACTATAAAAAGAATACTCAGAAAAAATTAGTAGAGAGTCCAGATTTTGAGAGCCTTGGAATTGCCAGTTAGAGGGCTCTGGGCTCTGTCCTTTGGGCCCTGTGCCCAGCCAAAAGTCTAAGTCCGTTGAAGACTTAACAACTAGCCATCTCTCTCCATGCCACTAGGATGCAATCGAATGGAATAAACACCCAACTTTTAAAAGAAAAATATTGGTTTGTTTAGTTTTTGTCTCACCTTGTCTCTGCAGGTGCAGAATAAATGTATTACGGTTGCATCTACCTAGGTTTTTACAATTCAACATTGTCCACACTTACTCTTCAAAAATAATGGATCCATGAGAGACGTGAGCGATAAATTATGCTCTGCATGTGAAAATGGGCACTAGTAGAGTACCTGATATTCCTAAGAGGTCACCTGTCTTAGTACTGAACAGGCTCTACGTTGCTTAACTTTGATCTAACGGGGAACAAGTGTTTCAAACGTGACTTGACCGTACTATGTTTGTATGGAGAATGTAAATTGGAGAGGAGGTTTTGTTTGTTAAGAGAACATATGAGTAATATAGAGATTGTGAATCAAAATTAGACTTTGTCCACCAAGTCAATCCTCAAAGCCAAGAACTCTGTAGACTGTAGTTGTGCTAAATTCATTTTCTTACATCTGGACTGTCAGCTGTGAAAGTGAAAACCAAGGATCAAGAGAGAGTCATTATGTAGGTACACAAAAACTATTTCTTGAAGGCTTCCTCAAGCTTTCGTAAATTACACCATTTCCAGCTGTATCCTAAAGATTCCCATCTGGCTCCCAAATGAAAAGCGACCCAAGCATTACATACTACTACTACTGACCCATGCAGGTTTAGCTGGCTCAATGACTGAACATACACGATTCAGTGTTGAGTCTCATGGGAATTTGAACTTCACGAACGGTTCCCAGCCGCATGTATAGATGCCTGTCTAACCAAAGACTAAGGGTACATCAACTCAGTGGTTTAACTGCGCACCCAGACACTAACAATTTCCCACCCCGGCGCAAGATACAGTACCTGGTATTCTTAAATGGTCAACCATCTAACTACTGACCAGGCTCAATGTTGCTTAACTTTGGTGATCTGACTGGAACTGGTGTCTCCAACGCCACTTGACCGTATAATTACACCTAGGATATTAGTTTTAATGTGTAAAAGAATGACTGGAATTTAAATTTGTGTATGAGGATTTCAAAGTCCAAGTGTCTATCTACTGTCCTAAGTAGATATCCCTAAACTGCAGCTGAAACATTGTGAAAAACAAGATGAAGGAAGTGTCAAGGAAGGAAGTGTCAAGAATAGGAAAAAAAAAAAAAAAAGAAACTAACCCCCAGGCCATCATCCCTGGTGCCTTCATATGTTTGGTTGACCACACTGGTCAGGCCCCCAACAATTCCAAAAACAAGACTTCTACAACCAGCTTTTAAATGATCCGATGAATGACCGGTTGCATGTTCTGACATTATTTGAGTTCTCTTTTTGGAATGTTTCTCATCCATCGTAACAATTGTCAAGCCATCAGATAGGGAGCTTGTTACCTGAAAGAAAAATCAGATTTCTGAGGATAGAATTAATCATTTTTAATATTTAGTATTTCAAAGCCATTCTACTCATTTTCATTGTTTTGTTTCATATTTTGGCCAAAATATCAACATAAAAATAAAAGAGGAAGACAGTAGTCTGAAAATATATCAAATAAATAAGCCATTGTCAATATTTACCCAGTTTAACTGTAATTTGACCTAAGATCATATTTAAGTGCCGCTGGCCTGTAGGTTTTTGTTTTTAAGTTTTTCTCTGAGAGACATAGTCTGCCAAAGTCTCAATAGTTGCATCTACCTGGGTTTTTACAATCAACATTGTCCACACCTACTCTTCAAGGATAATGGATCCATGGGAGATGTGAGTGATAAATTGTGCTCTAAATATGAAAATGGGCCACCTCGTTCATCGGTGGCAAAAGTGCATTGAGAATGGTTGCAACCATATAGAAAAATAAATTTTGGAGCACAAGAGGTCAATGCAGAAAAAATTGAACTGATCAACAAATTGTTGATCATATGTTGAATGTTTATGATGCCGTTGATGTTAGCACAGTTCGGAGATGGGTTCATCTTAGATTTTAGAATGGTGACAGAGACATGAGTGACAAAGCGTGTTCCGGACATGAAAATGGGTGGCCTAATTCATTGCTAGCAAAAATGCATTGAAAATAGTGGTGACAAATAGAAATTGAAATCAAGATACATTATTATTGAAATGACAATGTGGCTAAATTTAAAACGAGTACAAACCTTTGCAGTCGAATTAGACACACCATGTGTAACATTTTTTAAAAGTCCACCAAAATTTCCATCTTTAATCAGGCCAGAAATGCCTTCTGTAAAGTCATTAAATAAACCAAGCGGGTTCCCTAAAAAGTCTATGGAGCCCAGAATTTTGGCAGCTTGGCCTCTTAGTTCCTGAAATAATGGAAAAATTTACGTTATTTCTTTTTTCATTTTATATTTCATCATAAATGACAAAAATAGGTGTGTAAATTTGTAACAAATTCACGGTGCAACAGAATGTTCAGTTTCTATAGTTTTAAGTGAGCATTATCTGAAGTATCAAGGTTGAAGGAAGAAATACATAATAATTGCAAATAACTTAGGATTGAAAAGTTAAACTTACATCAGTATAGTGGGATTTTATTTCATTGATCAAGAAAGTGCTGGTTTCAAAGACATGTTGACGGTTATAAGAACCTAAAATAGAAAAAAAAAATTTTTTTTAATGTATACATATATATACACACGCACACACACACACACACATATATATATATATTGTTGGATTAAATTTGGTCTATTGAGACTGTATTTTCCTGTCTCTCTTTCTTCTTTCTTTTAATAGTGTATGTTCATTCTTATTTTTGGAGAAGCTTAAGTAATGGAATATTCTTTCATTGACAAATCAAAATGCCCGTTGTAGCCATTACAAGATTTTAAATAAGGCGCGATTTTTAGTTAAAATTTAGAAGAAGAAGAAACAGACACGTGGATTTTAATTATTTACCAGACTGACGGCTATTTTGGATTGATACCAAAAACTGAACTGCTTATGGATTTTATTACCTGGACTACTAATATTTTTGGACTTAATTTTTACCAGGATTAATATTTTTGGATTTACTTTATTCACATCTGGACTAACAATAATGAATACAACATAAAAGGTCAAAAAGTAAAAGATAAAATTCAAATCTGGAAAACATTAGCCACTGGTATCTGTCAATTTCACGCTTGTGCAATCGTCTACTACTGTAGTTTCTTTTTCTAAAGAGCTCTACGTATAAACATGATTATTTTTCAAATAATAATTGTGATTTTTTTTTCTAAAGAGCTACAGGATGTAGGGTCTCATACAAACATGATGATCTGATTTTTATAAGTATATAGATAGCAGATTTGATAGTTTGAAACCTGATGCTTTTTTTCCTGTCATACATTAATTAAAGAAAAATTGTATTAGTTCTCAATATTCTTACCCAAATCAACAGTTGCATCCTCAAAACTAATCCAATGAAGAGACATTTTATTCTTGATAACCTTCAAGTCTGGAGATAGGTTAGGGGAAGTCAGCATGCTGAGAGATATCCGGCGTGTATTTAATCGAAGAAGCCCAAAAAAGTATCGTTTGTTCTGAGGAGGACTAGCGGCTGCCTGTAATACAGGGCTACAAAAAAAACAAAAACTTTTATCATGAAGAAAAATGAAGACAAATATATTGAATACATGGAATAAACATTAATAGACAATTATATGGTTATCAAACTTTTATCTTAGATACCAATTATCTTTGATTTTTATCCTTCAGAATAATCTTACAAAACCAAACTTTCATTTTTTTTTTCTTTTAACAGCAAAGTGGATCAATTAAAAAAAAAAAAAAATTGTTTTTTTTTTCATCTAAAATCTTACAAATGTTAAAAAAAAAATTAATTATCAAGTGTATAACTAGAAGAACTCTAGACAAATAACACTTTAAATATACAAAACATCAGAACTAGACTTCCTCCACATCAAAATATGATATTTACTTGGTGAGCAGCACCAACCAAGTTTGGCACAAGGCCATTTTTTTAAGGTGAATGCAGTGGTTTTGACTGGGATTTGAGCTCGCGTACTACGATTCCAGAGCCCGAGCTTTTACCAATGCTCCAACTTCGCTGCCCTTCACATCAAAATATACAAGCCTTGAAAATAAAATTTAAGAAAGTATAAGAGATAGTATTAGATAATAAAGCTTCCCAAGAAAACTACAAGCCATAAATAAAACTAAAAGGAATAATATTGAATCAAGTTGCTGTTTATTTTTATTTTTTCTTTGAATTTTTTTTTTTAAATTTTTATCAAATAACACTACCATTAAATAAAAAGCTGGTTTTCTAAACAAGATTTTTACCATTTAACCAACAGAAGAGGATAATGAATAGATTTGACTTTAAACCCCTGTAGCATCCCTGAGGTCTACGTTGGAGCAAGGCACACTGAGTGGGCAGTCTGCAGGTGAATGATGGTCTGCTCAGCAGCGCCACATAGACAAGTAGACAAACCGCTTCCTGCACAATACCCCACTTCGAGAGGTTGTCTTGAGGTCTTTGCTACCTTGGCCCGAGCACGGTTGAGTGTCACCCACTCTTTGCGGGGAAGCTCTGATGGGAGCTCTTCTTTGGGCATGGACAAAGCATCATTGCTTTGGTCTGTGATGGACTCATTCCATCATTGAGAGAGAAAGGAGGGTACTGAAGAGCAACCCAACCTTATAATGGAGGTAAAAGACTTGTGAGATTTCAAGCACTGAGAAGCACCCTCATACCCATACAAGGAATATCGATTTTCAGTGAGACATGTAGCAAGCCTTTCCTGTTCATCTTTCGAGATACCAATTGCTGCACTATGCCAATCTTGAAACTCTGGACGTGGTAAAAGTCTAGACCCTTGGCACTGAATATGGCACCAATATTGTATTTTATAAATGTTTTATAATAAAATTTATAGTTTATTACTTTACTTAAATTTCTACATAGCCACGATGCACAGTAACTTTTTGGACACCCTGTATATTCAGAAATTATGTACATTTTAGGCAACATTTTTTTATCCATACACATCTGATTAGAAAGAACAGACAATTCCTGTCTACCTTTTTTTTTGTTTTCTAAATTCTTGCTGAAAGTCTTGACATTAAGTTTAAATTTCTTCAGTGATAATCCCAAGTACTTTCGGAACTTTCAAGTTCATCATCTGAGTTAGTTATAAAATGGATTGTTGTTAAAATCTATGTTCAACTCTCGGATCATTTTCAGTTTTTGGAAAGATGTGAAAATTCTTGTTATTTTTAGATAATCATTAAATTTCATGTTTATTCATAGGGATTTCTAAACTTTTGTGTCAGCGTCCCCTTTACCGTTAGACAAAAAAACCCCAGCACCCCACCTTTTCCAAAGAGCGCCATAACGACAGTGTACATCTTGGAAAATACATGCTAAAAATATACAGGCACGAACGTCTGTGTGCAGCGACTGAGGAACACTTAATTAAATCATCCTGTTTTTCCAGCCTTTTTACCAACACAAATATCACATTTGATTGTTATTGCTCTAAGGTTCCCTGCAAAACTAATGCCTCCTTATCTGAATAATTACTTGTTAGCGCCCCCCTAAAAGTTTATAATGCCCCCCCTTGGGGAGGGTACTGCCCACTTTTAAAATCACTGCTTTATACTAATATGGTTTCCATCTGTTTGTTTGTATCACTTAGCTTTTTTTGTAAGTTAATTTTGAAAACGTTGTAGAGTTGCTGGAT
The DNA here is from genome assembly GCA_034780655.1 of Idiosepius hallami. Classification (NCBI taxonomy): domain Eukaryota; kingdom Metazoa; phylum Mollusca; class Cephalopoda; family Idiosepiidae; genus Idiosepius; species Idiosepius hallami. The sequence continues at coordinate 13,907 of JAUZSX010179539.1, forward strand.
ACGTTCCCAGAAGTATCTTGGAGTTACCTCCCTTTTCCCATATAAAACTGGTACGACAACGCCAGTTTGGGCCAGTGTTGGAATTGTACACAGACCAACAACACCATCTCTCTCCCCAAGACCAGACACTGCGAGAAGAAGACTGCTGAGTCAACTTTACAAATGTATCTGTTACTAAAGTCTTGTACAAATATTTTTTTGAATGATAATAATTTAAAAAATATTTTGTATTAAATACTATATTTCTTTTCTTTTCATCCATTTAATCTGTGTCTTTAAATAGTAAATTCGTATCAATAAGGGAAATAACTTAATAAATTCTTTTTAGAGTTATTCCCCTTGATTTATTTATTTTTGGTTCTAGATGAGGCCATTTACCATTGCTTCGTCCTAACTGCTTTCTTTTTTTGGAGAGGGTGGAATTTAAAAATCATTTTTTTTTGTTTTTTTTTCTCTATCTGCATTATGCAGTAACTAATTCGCTTTACAGATTCCTTCAGGTTTTTAAATTTTTCGTTTTTTGTATTTTTTCTTTTATTTTTCTTTTAATTCTAGGTGGATGTAACCACATGTACTGTTCGAGATGTCAGGAGGAATGGTGCTGGATTTGTGTAAAAGCCTGGAATCGAAGCTGCATGGAAGACCACTGGTTGGATTGAAACAGCAATATTTTTTATTCCTTGGTGTTAAGCCGGTGCTATAGAGCCAAAGCATGACAAAAAAACATAAAATCTATAACTGATATTTACAAAAACAAAAGACATTAAGAAATTATACCAAAGTAGTTTTAGAATAACATCTTTTTTTTTTTTGTAATTATAACCATTTGAAATACAACTCGACCTGTTGCTTTGTTTGTTTGTTTGTTTTTGTTTTACGGCATATCAACCTTCTTTAGATCATTTAATGCCGAGAATAATCATTTTAACAATCTTTTTGTCTGCATCTAGTTATTTTTACTAACACAATGCGCACTATTTAACCCATAGCTTGAGGGAATGTAGGAATTGATACTTTTCCCAAGGGAATCAGGAAAATTATGAATGCAAATGGAACTTAATCATTGTGGTCCTGTTTAAGCCGTCACAATATTTAAGTGAAAGAGTCTTGGTGTTTATAGTGAGGATGGAAAAAATGATGTTGTCCTTGCACTCAAAGAGAATGTAACTTTAGTGGGTTCTGAGTGTAGCTTAAGGCCCCCTAAACACAATTCTGGATGTTAACAAAAGTCCAAATGAGTTATATTTTTGTTAATACGCAAAACTGTGTTTAGGAGATCTTAAGCCACACTCTGATACCACTAAAGTTAAAATGTCTTTGGGTGCAAATGCAACGCCATGTTTTTTACGGGACTATCACTGAGAGTAGTTAAAGTATACGAGTACTCTCTGCTTGAAGGCAGAAATGTCTGGTTTATAAATTGCCAAATCCATATTGTCCACGGATATAGGAGTATTAATATTATTCGATTTCTATTGTAGCAGACAGATTATAACACTGCGTCTTTTACGACATGTCCTGTACAAACAGGAACTGGCAGTCAGGTTTACAACAACTCACTTTGTTTATGACAAAGGCCAATCGCCAAGTTGGAATTGGCAGACAACACCAGTTCATTCTCAATCACCAATGAAGCATGTCTTCTTCCCCTCTCTACAAGGAACAACAGAACTAACTACTATTACTACTACATTCTGATAGCAACTACCGATACCACTACTGATACTACTTGAAGTACAAACTCTCAACTTTCTTCCCCAAGGACAAACTTTCATTCTATCATGTTTGTACACTGGGAACACCTTCATACCTATCAGTGTTGTTACACTATGTAGCTATTCATATAAAAACTCAATTATCTTATAGGACATACACCAATGGAATCAAATATAAATAAAAAAAACTCATTTTGTCATTAATGTTATTATTACTATTTTATTTATAAAGCAAGTTAACACAACCAAATAAAACAAAAAAGGGTTACACATGAATTTTTGTTGATTTGAAGCTGTTATGTACATGTTTATCCAACTTAAGAATCTGAATAATTATCTTTTAGATTCCAAAACAGTTCAGATGATTTTCATGAAAATTCATCCAGTTGTCCTTTATGTGTCTGGAAGTTTTCTTAGGTTTATTTTGTAAATACTCCCAAGTAAGTATTAAGAATCGATAAATGAAGAAAAAATGCTTGGACTCTTGAATTGTATTACACGAGTTCAAATCCTAGTCAAAACCATTTCATTTACTTCCAGGGGTGGTAAAAGCTTGGATTCTGGAATCTTATTAAACGAGTTCAAATCCTAGTCAAAACCATTTCATTCACTTCCAGGGGTGGTAAAAGCTTGGATTCTGGAATCTTATTAAATGAGTTCAAATCCTAGGCAAAACCATTTCATTCACTTCCAGGGGTGGTAAAAGCTTGGATTCTGGAATCTTATTAAACGAGTTCAAATCCTAGGCAAAACCATTTCATTCACTTCCAGGGGTGGTAAAAGCTTGGATTCTGGAATCTTATTAAACGAGTTCAAATCCTAGGCAAAACCATTTCATTCACTTCCAGGGGTGGTAAAAGCTTGGATTCTGGAATCTTATTAAAC
>JAUZSX010179757.1:0-16500 GCA_034780655.1 Idiosepius hallami
ATATAAGAAATTTCCAGCATCTTTGTGTTAATTATTGAATTGAAATATTAGACTGTGAGCCCTAAAGTTTATATCAGTTTAAATTTTTAATTCTGTGACCTGCATTTATGTTGATAGAAAAAAAATAGACAAATGAATACCAAACTCCCCTGAACATCATACCACTTTTCTAAGTTCAGATGTAACATATTTATGACAATTTAGGGCAGCGACAGTGGAGCATTGGTAAAAGCTGAGGCTCTGGAATTGTAGTACGTGAGTTCAAATCTCAGTCAAAACCATTGTATTCACCTTTAGCTGCCTCGGGAAGAAGGGGGTCGTTAACTTGGGAGAGCTGCTCATCTAGGTGAAGGGTAACACTGAATGCAAAATACCCGGGTATGAGCACGTAAAAATGGCCTTGTGCCAAACTTGAGTTGGTGCTCACCAAGTAAATATAATATTCATGACAATTTAGTAATAAAAACACATTTATAAAACCATTGTTGATAGCTGTGAATATTTACAAAGGATACAAACCAAATTGTAATTGACCAAATTTGGAGATAAAGCCTGTGGAGTAAGATTATAATAATAATAAGTTAATCAATACAATCAAATTTTGCTTCAGAAAAGTTGTAGAAAAAATTTTTTAAGATTTTATTTTGTTCGTTTTGTATTTAACAGCATATCAACCTTTTAGGTAATTTTAATGCCGAGAACAATTACTTTTAATAAATATTATTTTTATTCACACATTGTATTTTTTTTTTTTTAATAAAGCAAGTTGCACTATTTAATCCATTGGTAAAGGGAAGATGGGGATTAATACCATTCCCTAGGGTATTAGTTGACATGTCAATGTAGATGGAACAACTTGGATTCAAACACGCGTACTACGGTTCCAAAGTCTGACTTCCTATCCACTGGGCTACATCGACCGCCCGTCTTAGCTTTTATAATTTGTTAAAAAAAAAAAAAAAATATCTCTAACCGCTTTTACAAAAGTGGTTTTGCTTTCCTTGTGAAGGCACTAACTCAGTTTAAACAAAAAGACAAAAAATGCAACAAACGAAAAGTAAAAAAATATTTTATTTAATCATTTTAGAAACTTTTTTTTTTAACAAATGAAGAATAAAAAAAATTGAATCAAGAAACAGTTACTTTTAGCCAAGAAAAAAAAACACCTAATAGAAAAATAAACTTAAATTTAATTTCTTTTTCTCATTGTCAAGCGATATCTTGAATTCATTTACTTTTTAATTAAAAAAAAAAAAAAAAAAGAACCTCATGTAAGTGATTAATTTTTGTTTTGGTGTGAGTAAGATATTTTACAAAAAAAAAAAGCAATGCATAGATAAATTCATATTGGCATTAGGTGTATACCAATCACATTTCTATTAAAACTCCCCTCTTACCTACCTACCTACCTATGTATATAAACTTTGTGTTCAAAAAGTTGCTGTGCACTATAAATATATAGAAATTCAAATAAACAGTAAATTTTTTAAACATTTAAACAATATAATTTTTACCCATAAAAAGGTTTTATTTGTTTACAGTATCACAGCTTATTTTAAATGAAATACCGGAAATATTCTTAATTGTCATAAGACATTATTTTTTACTGCACAGCAACTTTTTGGACATGCTAATATATATATATATATATATATGCCTGGTCTTCGTTTAATTGTTTGATGATTAATAATGACACATGCTTCAACAATCTTTCTTATTTTATTATTATGTATGTGAGAAATTATTTTAAAGTCTTTAAAGTTGAAACTGATTAGTATCTAAAATATGCTTAGTTAAAGCATTATTTAAAACACAATTCTTTGTCTTTTTGATGTTCGTAAATTCTCTTTTTTAGAGACCTTGAAGTCTCACCAACATATTTTTTTAGAGCAATTCTTACATTATATGGTGTATACATCTGCATCTGATTTATTGCTGTTTCTTTTTTTTTGGATATCAAATTTTTAATAGTGGTAGAAGAGCTATTAACAATTTTTATGCCTAAATTATACAATAAATACTTTATTAGTAAATACGTGAACAACCAAACTTTCATTAAATTGGTTTATTTGTTTACCCTTTTTTATTATGTTGCATTAAGTTTATACTCATTACTAAAGACAAACTTATTATTAAAGCTAAACAAACAGTTTTTATACATTCTGTGCATCAGTTTAATCAATCAGGCTTAAGATTAAATATCTTTCTTTCCTCTCTCTTGCATATATTTTGAGGCCTAAAATCCCTCAAGTTTCACCGGTTAGATAAAAACAAAACAAAATATTTGGAAGAAAACAATATTTGATGATATAATATTCTCAATAGTTAGACAATTATAAACAGTTTGGTCTGTTAATGTTTTATCACAAAATTTTCTTTCACAAATTGTGAGTAACATATTTAACAATAAGAGAATATTTGTTCAAGTGTTAATGTGTATGTTAAGTGGTTAAGATATTTTATTTGCACATAGACTTTATTTTTTCTATATGTGGTTGAAAGAGTGTTAATAAAGTCTGTATGCAAATGTACATTATTAAGACAATTGCTCATATTTATTTTTCTCTATTTGAAATAGAGAGAATTTATAAAGTCTGTGTGCATTTGGAAATATCTTAATTGAAAATTTTTGTTTACAATTAGTAAATATATATATATATATATATATATTCCAATTCCTTAAAATATTTATAGTAAGAGGTGAAATAAAATCTTATTCATTTTTCATTGGGTGCTGTATAGTAGTTAGTGTATAATTGAAAAAATGTTTTAGTATATTTGAAAAATGCCAGGTGCATCTGTTAGTAAAATTGTAAACAGAGGTTTAATCATTAAACTGGACTGTGAAGAAGAAGAAGAAGAAAAGAGATAGGCTAGTGATAAATCAAAAAGAAAGATGAAGAAAGACAGTTTAAAAGAGATAAAGTAAAAAATATCTGTTAGTTTTTTTAGTGTCTGAATTCATTGACAACTTTTAGAAGAGGGAATTTTGTTTTTCCATCACAATGTGCCATGAAGTCATCATTGTTCATACTGTAAATCATGACTCCTGGAAAACCATTTTTTTTAATCCAATTCACCTAGAATAGAAGTAAATGAAAATATTTAATGATACATCATCATATGCCGTGTCATACAACACAAGGTTAATTTTACAAAACTCAGCAAATAAAAATATTCAAAACATTATCAACACAAAGAAAATGAAAACTGGTACATCTATTTTTTAGACTGTTATCCTGATCTTTATAACTGTTACCTTCACAATGTTTTGTATAATAAACCCTTTGACCTTTTTTAGGTGATGGAATTCAAGAACCTTTATGTTGTAAATGGAAGTCTTTACAGAATTTCAAACTTAAAGCAATGGATAAAGGTATTAATTTTTAATGGTTTTAAATGAGCATCATCTGATGGCAAAAGTTTCTATGTTCCCAAGGGCAATAATTAATAATAATGTATTCCCAGGATTTAACACCCCTACCCAGTCATAGTTACAGAACAAAAGTAGTCTTACTCCATGGATTCAATAAAAGATTAAGTTTGAAACATTGTGAAGATAACAGTTATAAAGATGAAGACAACAAAGTTGATTATTTTCATTTGAAAAGTCTTTGAGATGAGACTTCATAATCTGTGTATTAATTTCTTTTGAATTGTTTTCATCATTTTTTAATTGGATTTAAAGACTTGAAATTTGATATATGGGGTATTCAGACCTGTGGAACCAATTTAATTTGGTTTGCAGCCAGAAAAATAGCTGATAATGGTTAAACGCTACACCTGAGCAAGAATAAGCAATATTTCTAGTATTAATTAAATTGTAATCTATACTAACTGATTATTTTGTAGATCATATTTCCGAAGAATGTATACTATTTTTATTTATCTTTTAATGAAGTCATCTTTTATTAAGTTTGTATTTTAAATAAAACTTATAAACAATTACGATATAAAATATATTCAATTTGAAAATTACAAGATTTTTGTCTTCTCATTTATGACTGTTTTTTTTTTGTTTTGTTTTTTTTTCATCTCAAAGAAAAAAAAAAACAGTGTACCTTAATCCGAGTACTTTGCTCATCATCATAACTGATCCAGTTTTTTCCTTTGTACATGTAGGGTACTTGACAATGTTCATGGAATACCCGAGTGTAACCAGATTTCAGAAAATCACAACACTGAAAGTAAAAAGAAAACAACAATTGTATTAATATATTTAATATACAATAGAATATATATAATAAGTTGATATAATTGAAGAGTTCCACTTAAGACAAAGTAGTTTAAAAAATTCTAAAATAACAAAATGGCTTAAGAAATCTGGCCAATTAAATGCATAGGAAATTGTTTTTTTAAAGCAAAAATCAAGAGAAATGGTTTAAACACAAAATTCAATTGTATTTTTTTTTTTTTAATCAGAATTGAAATCTTTGGTTCAAAATATGCATTTATTTGGCCTTTTTTTCTCCCTAAATCGTATATATTTGAGATAAAATCCAATTGTTTCAGTAAATTTCTTATTTTTTTTAGGTAAGAATTTAATGAAAAAATCTTTAGGAACAACTAGATTATTATTTAAAATATCATATAAAAGAAATAATAGTCTTTTGCCTCATCTTTTGGATTTTGTTTTCAAGATGACCTCCATCTAGCTCTGTAAATTTCTTTTGATATAGTTGAACATGAAATCCATATTTTATGGCTTCCATAAGGGGGAGTAATTAAAATCCAAATTTTAGTTGGTCTGTTGTAATTAGTAATAGAATTTATAATATATCCTTGGGAAATACATTTAGCTTTAAGAAAGCTATGCACAATCAATTGAAAATATGAAACTTGTTTTTAATTCAAAAGAAAATAAAAAAATACCCTCCTGCAAATTGTACTTACAAAGGGATAACTCACAAAACCTTTGAGAGGTCCTTGTTCAATGGCCGGTGCATGTAGGCCATGGTCAGATTCAAATAAAAGTTTATAAGAATGACCATAAAGGGGAATTCCAATCACAACTTTAGATTTTGGCATACCTTTGGACATCCAATAACTGCTAGCATGGACCTTAAAAAACAAGAAAAACAAATAGTCAACATTTCAGAGACAATGCTTAGTAAATGATATAAAAACTTATAATAATATTTTGAATAACAATTGCTTTTCTTGTTCACTTGCCAAATTTTTTTAAAAATATAATAGAAATAACTGGGATTTGAATTCCAAAGTCTGAGCATTGAACTATTTTTATAGCCAGAATTGAGCTCTCCAAAAACCTTTAGTTTTAGATATGATATATACTTGGTTGAGCACCAAACTGAATTAGGCACAAGGCCAGTTTTACATATTACTTGCCTAAACTTTTTAGATCAGTGCTGTTCTTCACCAAGATGAGTTACTCTCCTAGAGTTAACAGGTCTCATCTATCTGGGTTTCAAATCATTGTTGTCCTTCACCTAAATGAACAACTCCCATTAAATTGCTGTGTCTTATCTACTTGGGTTTTGGAATCAGTGTTGTCCCTTACCTAGATGAGTTACTCTCATTAAGTTGACTGGTCTTACTTACCCAAATTGTTTTGAATCAGAGCTTTGCTTATTCTCTTGGGTTAACCAGCCTCAACTGACAAATGCAGCTAATAGTGAATGTAATGATTTCGACTAGGATTTGAACTCATAATACGATTCTAGAGTTCAAGCTTTTAATACTCCACCATTTTTACTGCCTTTAGTTTTAGATATATCATACAACTTCAGAGACTTTTTTAAAGATTTTTTGTATTTTTTTCACTTATATTTTCATTGCAGTGTCAGGCTGTTGAATAAATTGTTTTAACATGAGAAATACAGAAAAAAAAATTAAAAAGCTATGTAGGAGACAGAGGTTTACGATACTCCTTTCACATTTAGGACAGTACAAAGATATTCAGTTAGAGGGGAATTCTCACTTGGAGATTTAAACCAACCAAAAGATAGTTTAAGTTCGTCCATCAGGACCCATCATCTAATTTAGCAATCAGCATTGTCTCTCCCTTCTGACGGACACAACCGACACCGCGCCAGAAAGCATGTGCTTTCTTAGAACTCAACTAACCTCGAACAACAAACTTTGTGACAAGATTACTATACTTAAATAACACACAACAACACAACACTCCATGAATAGACCTAGTGTTATACAGGTGACTCCACTCATGCTATACTGGAGACACCACACGTGCTATAGGTAAAAAAAATTATTTTGAAAAAAAATTGTGTTCAAGGGAGACTACTCACAATTGATCGGTTGCCATAAAGTCTATCATAAGGTTCTGAATACAAAGGACTATTAAATCCAGTGAAAGGATCATAGTATGCAAATCCATGAAGATCATACACCATCAAGTTAATCCAATCAAGGACTCTTTTTAAGGAAAAAGAAAAATCAGTTAATCAATTAATAAGGTCTCTGAACATGATAAAATAATAAAACAACTATACTTATATAAAACATGACAATTTATAAATTATCAATTTATTTATTAATTATTCAAGAAGATATATAAAAAAAAAAGGAAGAAAAAAACATAAATTGTAATGACAGGGGCTGTGATTATATGCTTTTATTAAAGATTATGCTTGTCACAGACTTGACTATTTTACAATTTTATCAATTCTTTATTTAGTAAAACTATGACAACATACTTTTATTAAAGTATTCTTGTCACAGCTCTAATGACTACAGATATGACAAGCATATTCTTTAATAAAAGAATATTGTGGCAGCCCAAGTAGTGACCATAAAAACCTCTTTGATATATATCAGGCAAATAGTTCAGTATACCATTTTGGTAGCATAAAATCTCAAGGTCTCCAAAACGTATTCAATATTTTTGTTCACTTCATTCATAAGGATTGGCTACACTTGGATTTAAGGACACTTTCCAAATGTGTCAGTTGTTGGGTTTGAAGCCAAAACTATTAGGAAACAAATGAAGTATTCTAACTACTCAATATCACCTTTATTCACCTATTTCTACTTGCTAGTTAGCTAATACCAATGAACTGCAATCAAGTAAAATCTTTTTTAAAACCGATTTTTTTTTTTGGGGGGGGAAACTTACTTGGCAAGTGTTGGTACATCATAAGAAGCATCAGTAATTGATTTAATTGCAGCAACAGCAGCAGTAAGTAACAGTCTCGTTTGGTTTGTTTTTTTTGCTTCTTCATCAAAATATTCACGAAGACCCTGAAATTAAAATAGAAATGAACACTTGTGAACGTCAATTAAAAAACAAACTGGAATTGAATTAAGATTACAATAGTTTAACCATAGACATAATTCAATGTACTGAATCTGAAGTAAAAGAATTTTGAACAGAAGACACAAAATTCTATAACATTTTCAGGTTTAGTTAGCTTTTCTTAACCCTTTTTTGCAGGTCAAAAATACAAGATTTAAAATTGGGATATTTTTGTAAACAATGATTTTTTAAAAAGTAGAAAAAAAATTAGGATTCAATTTCATTGTTTTATAAATGATCAATTTATCTTTCAGTTAGGAAGAGACAAACTTTAAATGATTATTTGATTTTAGGTTTTCATATTTTTGCTTTTAATCTTCAAAGTGTCACACTAAATACATACAAATAAAAGGAAAAATAAACAAATATATGTTCAATATTATATGAGAGATTTTGTGTCTTTTTTGTCTCATTTAAATTCCTTGAGATAAAAAGGTGCCCAGGGGATAGGCAACTATTCAGAACTGTGGTACACGGGTTCAAATCCATCTTGTTCCGTCTACGTTGACATGCCGACTAATACCCTTGGGAAAGGTATGAATCCCCCTCTTCCCTCCAGCTATGGATTAAATAGTGCAATTTGTGTTATTAAAAAAACTCTGTGTGTATAAAAATAACGTTTATCATAAGTAATTGTTCTCGACATTAAAATGACCTAAAAAGGTTGATATGCCGTTAAACAAAAAACAAACAAACTTGAGATAAGAATCTCAGTTCTTCTACAGACAGTCATCTATTTTATAAGTTGTTAATGAGGGTGGATATCTGAATTAACGAGTCTCAACTACCTGAGTTTTTAGAATCAAAGTTATAATTAGACCTAGGTGACTTTATCTCTTGATTTAATGAACATCATCAACCCGAAGCAGCTGAAAATGAATTTGATAGTTTTTACTAGGATTCAAACTAGTAAAACAGAATTCCAGAGTCAAAATTTTATATTAAGTTGTCAATGAGGATTTCAATAATTCTCTGTACCGTTTATTAATACACATTATGTAAAATAGAGATAGGCATTGTATTAGATATAGCTTACCGTGCAACAAACTCTATACTGGCAAGACTTCTCATCCACAAAACCAATGATTATACAAACACAAACTGACTCTCAAAATTAATGAAGTTAATTTCAATAATAATAATTTCAATCTACAAGGAGCGAAGATAGTGAAAAATAAAATGAAACGTTTAATCATTGAATCATCGATCATTTTATCTTCTAATAGAATTGAACTAAGATGGGAAGGCGAGGTCCAAATTCACCTGGATCTTGCGCACAGAATTGTTAAAAAGAGAACAGAATTAATAGCATAGATTTCCATTAATTTAAACATTGTTTGGCTGCATTGTTGTTTATAACAATTTTAACAGTTTTATAAATAGAAACATTTGTTTTTTTGTTTTTTTATAATATAAAAACATTGTTTATGTATTTCTCTGCAGATTTTATCCATTGACAATAATAACAATTAGCAAAACCCATTTCTGGATATTATTAAATCAATTATTTTTTTCTTATTTGTCTTATTTCTATTTATAGAGTTATCTATATTTACCAATTATTTTTCAGTAAATAAAAGTTATTCTTTTACTCACAGCCGCTAATAAAGCAAAACTTCGTTTTTGTGATTTTGGTAAATACCAAGCAGGGAATTCATAATCCAGATCAAATCCATCAAATCCATATTTTCTGAGTAATGGAACTGTGCTGTTTATGAATCTTAAAAATTGATAAAAGAAAAAATTCAGGATTTAATAAAATTGGATTTGTAGTCCAACAAAAAAAAAAAAAGATAAATAATAATTGAACAATTCAAATGCTTTATTTTTATTACAAGCACTACTATTAAAATGATAAAATTAAATCCTAATCTTATATTGTCGAAAAAATCATAGAGGTTGCATTATTAAGATTCAAAATTTTGTTTTCATCTTTATTTTTTGTTATATTGCCTCAATAGAATAAAATATATACACACACACACATATATATATATATGTGTATGTGTGTGTATATGTGTATATATGTATGTCATTATCAGGGCTGACACATATTTTTTATTAAAGAATCTTGTCCTTACTTAACTATTTTGTGATTTTACCATTTCTTTATTAGTTAGGATGTGACAGTATGCTTTTATTAAAAAAAACATTCTTGTCCCAGCCCTGACAACTAGAGATTTGACAAGCATATTCTTCAATAAAAGCATATTATAGTAATCATATATATATATATATATATAAATTATTATTTTTTTCCTCTCTATTCATTTTACTGCAAAACCCTAATTTTCTTCCCCCTCTTTAGTATTCTAAAGAAATCTTTTATAATGCTTTTATGTTCCCTTAAACTTTGTTTAACTCTATGATAAAATTTTGTGAAACAAAAAAATTATCCTATAGGTAGTGAAGGTGGAAGACTGGTAAAACTTTCGCCTCTGGAATTATATGCATTCAATTCCTTTTCAAAACCATTAAATTCACTTCCAGCTGTTTAAGACAGATGAGGCTCATTATGGGAAGTATCTCATCTAGGTGTCAAGAAAACATTGATTCCAAAAACTCATGTAGAAGAGGCCTGTTAACTCAATGAGAATAGCTCATTTAGGTGAAGGACAACCCTGATTCAAAAAAATCTAGGTAAAGAACACATAAAAACTGGCCTTATGCCCAACTTGGTTTGGTGCTTGATCAAGTATATATCATATATAGATAGTGACTATATAGCTTATTTCAAAACAAAAATTGTAAAATTACTGAATTGATTGACTTTATCCTGGCTTGTCTCCACCATCTTTAAATGCTAACTTTTGAATTTAATAATTTTTAGCTTACTTGTTAAAACAATCATTTGTTACTTTTCTTGCTTCCATACTTTTTTTTACGTACACTAGTCTAATCTATTAAAGACATATTTAAAACTACTTGGTTTACAGCTAGAGTTTTTAGTTCAGTGAGAGCTTTTTTTTATAGATTTGTTTTGGATAAAATCAAATTACAACTTCAACACACGAAATGAAAGAACCTTTCTATAGAAAAACGACGTATGAAATGAAGATAAAGAATTCTTTTACTTACTTGGCTCGATTAGCTTCTGAAGCAAGGACACCAGTGAAGTTTCCACCATTACAGAGCAATACTTTAACTTTTGGGTTTATTTTCTTCAAAAGAGGAATCTTTTTGTAATACATATTAATATCAGAAGGCATGAATGGTGTAATAACGCCATCGACTATACCAGTTCCCAAGTAAATGATGTGGGTGCATAGAGTTGGATCAAGTGCTGGAGGTAGATCTCCTGTATAAGTTCTGTGGTCCGTATAAAAATAACAAACAATTTTTCGCTCATCTTTTGGAACAGGCTGACATGCTGAAAAAAAAAATCCTTAAATCAGATCTGTGCATTTATGAAAATCAATTTTTTGCAGCTATGAAAGACTTATGATTTTTAGAATTCATTAAGTACATTAACATAGTCATGTTATACAATTCAAAACATGTTTTTAATAGTTTGTATGTCATATGACACCTAGAAATAAAATGATTTATTAATAAATACACCCGAGAGGGCTTCATATATAATTAAATGAAAAACTAGATTTTTGTTTAATGGCATATCAAACTTATTAGGTCATTTAATGCTGAAAATAATTATTTTTTATAAAATATTTTTGGGTATACATGGTTCTTTGAATAACAGAATATGCCCTAATTAATTCATATCTGGAAGGGAAAGTGGGGATTCATACCTTTCCCGAGGATACTTGTAACTAAATTTTTACTCTTTGTAGTGTTCCAACAAATCATTTATCATGAAAAATATTTTACACAGTATCTAGTAACTTCATATTAACTGTTAAAAAAATCTGACTAATACTAAAATATCATGTACATCTGTACTCAGTTGGGTTTAACTTATACCTCATAGGAACTGCATAAAGAGATCCATCTGTGTTTAAAAGATAATGCTAACTTCAAAATAAAATGGTCAATTTATTGTTGGAATCCTTCAAATGGTACTAGATAATTTGTGTTTAGAATTACTGTACAAAGTTGTTGCATTGGTGCTTCATCTTGGCTAGCAACATTTAGCTGGTATAGAAGGAGAATTACATTTTTTCTAGTAAGTTGATTGGTGGGTTAAATATAAAGGCTTGAACTGATAACATACCAGTTTGGATTTGACCCAAGCTGGAGGTAAACCTGCTGTTGTGCAAAGCTACACTAGCAATCCATGAATAGTGAAGAAGCAGGCCTGAATGTAGATTGAAAGTTCATTCACCATAAGGCCAGAGCAAGCAAGAGTGCAAAATTGACTGAAATTGTTGTATTACAATTATCAGATATTATGTTTACTTGGTGAGCACAAACCCAAGTTTGGCACAAGGCCATTTTACATGCTTTTACCCAGGCTTTTTAAATCAGTGTTACCCTTCACCTAGATGAGCTGCTCTCTCGAGGTAATGAGCCCCATCTGCCTGAGGCAGCTAAAGGTGAATGTAATGGTTTTGACTAGGATTTGAACTCGCTTAATACGATTTGATAGCCCAAGCTTTTACCAATGTTCCACTGTTGCTGCCCAAATTACAATTATCAGATATGTATAGTTATTTAAAGGGTTTAATTACTTACCTATAGAAACAAACATAAAGCTTAAAACTGAAGCAGCAGCAAAAATGCATAAAGTGAATGAAGTCATGATGGAAACCTTAAAAAATGGATTAGAAAAATCAAATTGATAAAAATAACAACAGACTGACAATAAAGAGGAAAAAAGATCACAATGAGAAAAACAAAGAAAAAAATCCATAAAATAGAAGGAATGCAGTTTTTTATAATTTATCACTTTTACAAACATTTTAAACAACAAATAGTTGAATGGTACGAAAAGGAAACGTTTTTGTAATAAATTTTCTTTCCCACTTTTACAAACATTTTTAAATCATTAGGTTTCAGTCATAAAACAAGGATGTTAGGCCGTGCTAGCCGCAATTGGATCTTAAAACTCCAGTAGTACCAAGGTAGAAATCCCACAACTATTTGTCAGCGACAAATGTTAAATGTGATATTTTTTCAACATTCAAAAACAGATCCGAAATACCCCTCAAACTAGTTTTAGGGGATTTTTTCAGTGCACACACAGAATCGGAAGAATTCGTAATAAAAAGTGAAAGTGCCTTCTTACAAGTAAAAAAAATAAATCATTTTTTTAAGTTTGGTGGTGGCTGGTCTAGTAAAAAAAAAAATAATAACCAAAACGTAATAACAGTGAAAAACTAATTTTCTTACCAAAAATTAAACAGCAATAATTGTTACATACAGCAAGTATTACATTACATCACAAGACACAAAGTAAACAATGTTGTAAGACACAAACGATTCAACGTGAAACAATATAATCATGTGACATCGCCTTTTTCAAACCGGTGTCAAGGGTAAACTAAAATATCGTTAAAACAATTCCACCTAACCTTTGATTTTATCAATTTCTTTCTTTTGATAATTTTCAATTAAATTCTCCATAGCTAACTTGAGTAAAATCAACATCGTTCAAAGTTCAAGAGCAAATAGACTGACCCCCTACCCATCCAAATAAAGCAAAAAATAAAAAAAACAAATAAAACAGTGAATTTAACCTAAGTTTATAAAATTTTTAGTATTATGGAAAGTTAATTAATTCTTTATTGTTTTATTGCTCCCATGCCTAATCTTGCTGGGCGTTGCTTTGGTGCTCCTTTTGTGCTCAAATTATTATGTGTTTTTTTAATATAATTCCAAGATTTGTTTCAGACAATTGCTATAATTCTTATCTGAAAATAACTTCAGTATGGAAGTAGTTCCGAAAGTAATAATGCTCCTGCTCCTGTTTCTTTTATTGTATAATAAAAGATCAGCAGAGTGGATTGCAAATTGCATTTTATGATGACTGAACTTATGTATTCATAGCCTGAATAATAATAATAATAATAATAATAATAAAAAAAGAGTGTGGTTTTGTGACCAGAATCGGGTCCCAAGGTTCGGGAGTGAGTGAGTGAGTAGTCACATACTCACTCCACTCCCACACTCCACTCACTCATTTGACAAAAAGCGCCGCTCAGTCTCGACTAAAATACTAGCAACACGAAATACTTCCTCACTTTCTTCTCCACGGGGTTTTTGAAGGGGACTTTTCCCATCTTTTATATCCCTCTATAAAAAAAACTGAAGAAGGAAAAATAAAAAAAATTCCCCATCATGCACCGCCTTCCCAAGATGCCCTTTGGGTGCTTAACCATCACCTTTGGCTTAACACTTTAAACACTAAAGAACCGATATATTGGCCCTGGCGACTTAACGCAAAAGAAGACACATACCACACCAAGTAGTCACATATAGCCGTTCTATAAAAAAAAAACATTAGGGTCGAAATGTCAGTGTGTCAATTTTTGCCTTTCGTTACTAAGGCCGATATATCGGCCCCTTAGAGTCGAAAGGGTTAGATAAGTTGGCCATCCTTTCCCATCTTCTTTCCCGAAGAGCAATAATGCAGTTAAGTCCTTTTTCTTTTTCATATGCTCCACACACGCTCCCTTGATCTTCGAAATAGAACACCTCTTTATCTTTCATCCACGCAGCAGGCCTATTCCTCTGACGTTGAGGCCTGTGAGAGACTACTTCTTGGGGGACGACGTTTTCAGGTTCATTACAGACATTCTCATTTGGTTGTAAGAAAACACAAGGTGGGTCTAAGTCAGGATGGGGTGAAGGAAGCAGAAGCATCTGCTCCTTGATTGATCTCAACTTCCTCCTCTCCATCGCCATCAATATATACCGGTAGGGTTACACGACGCAGGTCTAGAATATGTCGAGGGACGCCATGCAATATTACGTTATTCTTCGACTGCGTTCCCGTCACAACCCGAGACCGACGGTCTCGCACAACCCCCCTTCCCCAGCGAGTGGTTCACTTTGCTTTCGGGGGCTTCACCCATACCTCCTCTCCTACCTTGATGGTAGCTTCTTCACCCTCAGTTCCTACCGTTTTCTTGCGGTACCGTCTCTTGTACTTGAAGATGGCCGTGAGGCACAGTTGTTGTCTCATTTTGTCTGGCTTTCGATGACATGTACCAAAACAGTAAACACCGCCTCCATGGGCGAAATATTGCTTTTTTCCGCAGCAGGCTTGATGGTGCGATGGTTTCTCTCCACTATCCCATTATTGCCACTCGGCCGCTGCCCTAAAGAACTGCCTTAGTGCCTTACTCCCCACTTGCCACAAACCTCTTTAAAGGCTTCTGATCGGAAAGCGGGGCCATTGTCCATTAACAGTTCCGCAACCGGCCCTCTCTCCAAAAAGATTTCTTCGATGACTCCTCCAATTGCCCACGCAGTTTCTGCCGGGATCTCTATCCAGATTAAAAACCTCCCCGGTCCACAGTCAATCATCGACAGGTACAGCTTGTGGCGATAGTGCGTCACGTCAATGGCCAATCGCTTCCGGTCTTCCGCAATGCGTAGGTCTCCTGCTTAGTGTCTGGACGGCCCAGGGTCAATCGATTGGCACTCTCGACAGTGCTCTCCACTATTTCCTTGACCTCTTCCTCGGTGGTCTTCGAGTAGACTTCCCTGGCCAGGAATAGTGTCCGCTCGCGACAAAAGCGCCGCTCAGTCTCGACTAAAATACTAGCAACACAAAATACTTCCTCACTTTTTTCTCCACGGAGTTTTTGAAGGGGAACTTTTTCCACCTTTTATATCCTTCTATCAAAAAAACTAAAAAAGGAAGAAAAAAAACTTCTCCCATCATGCACCGCATTTCCAAGATGCCCTTTTGGTACATAAATAAGCTGGCCATCCTTTCCCTCTTCTTTCCAAAAGAGCAATAATGCAGGTTGCAGGTAAGTCCTTTTTCATATGCTCTATAAGGAGGTATTATTTTTTGAAAAACCACATTTTGGCTACTGACACTCCTATGATCAACATAGCCTCGACTGTTCACACAGAAGGTAAACGTTATGGGTTTCCCAACAATCCGATAGACTCAAAAATAGCCCACGTCACATTGGAAAAGGGATTCCTTTTTGAATATGGGTTAGTCTATAGTGGCTAATGCGTATTTTGGTCACAGGAACGTCTTCATTTCTTGTGCTTTCCTTTCTTTTAAGATTGGTTGTATTTAGTAGAGTTTTTTTCTAATGACTTTTTTTATTTAAAGACTGTTGTTGCCACAATTTAATATTATTTAATATTGTTTATAATATGGTAGCATTTAACAAATATTTTTGGATGATCTGTAGTTATTATTTCACCGACAAGAAGAGGGGGTGGGTAAGAGAAGGCAGTAAAGTCTTGCAACGAACTGGCGACATTACTTACAAAACACTTTTTCTTGTAAATGTAACAGCAACTAACAAGCTAGGTGACCAGCTTCTTAACCAACCAACGGCACTAATAGCACTAAGAGAGGCGACTGACTGACTCGTTTTATACCTTCTACCTCTCATTCTGCGAGAGTTCTAAACGATACCCGAGTGTCCATTTAACCCAATAGGAAATAGACACTCAGTTTCTCCAGTATGGCAAACAGCAGTTCACTGTCGTTATGAACGACAGTCCTTTTCTTCCCCGCCCCGACTCACTCACGGTAAGTCCAATCAATTTCATAATTTCCACAGATCATTGGAATTTTAAAAAGGCACAATGATTATATCAATTGTTTGTTTTGCCTATTACTTTATGAGAAAAATTTTTTTTTAGTCAAATTGTAGATTCTGACTTGGGTAAAGAGTTGGTCTCTTTTGCATTTGAAACTGTGGAAGTTCACCAAATAGATATTGTATTTTCATCCTTTATGAAATAACATTCAAACTCAACCCAAAACATCAAGAATCATAGGAAAAGCTTCAGCATTCTCTTTCTTTTTATAACCAACATACTGAAAACCAGAAATCAAGAAGTAAAAAGACCTATTAAATATCCTATGATAAAAATTGGCCAACCAGAGAAAAAATAAAGATATTTTTTAATGGAAAATATAACTACAGATTTAACATAATCATTTATATATATTATTGTGTGTTTTTTTTTTTTTTTTTAGCGTGAACAACAGGCCTACGGTTTTCTTTAACAAAATCACCCGTTGTGATCAGTACTGAATTTTCAAAGGCTAAATATTTTATTTGTTTTGATTTCCAGATTATTTTAATAAAAAACCTTGACTATATTTAATACAATATGAGTGA
>JAUZSX010179975.1:0-16499 GCA_034780655.1 Idiosepius hallami
GTCAAAACCATTACTTTCACTTTAGCAGCCTCGGGCAGATGGGGCTCGTTAGCTCGGAAGAGCAGTTTATCTAGGTGAAGGGTAACACCGAATATATAAAGGCTGGGTAAGAGCACGTAAAAATGGCCTTGTGCCAAACTTGGGGGTGCTCACCAAGTAAATATCATATCTTCGAAATAAAAAAAATATAATTACGAAATCTGCATCATTTAAGCCCTTTAAAAAATTATTTATTATATATATATATTTTTTTTTTGAAGATAGGAAGAAGGGTTTTTTAATTTTAAATTAAGAAATAAAGAAAATAAGATTTTTAAAATTTAAGAAAAAATAATTCATTTTCAATCACGAAAGGTTTTTAAAAAAAAGATATTTTTCCTTTAACAAGTGTTGTTCATATTAAAGAAATAATCATAAAAAACTAAATGTAACTTCCCTGTTGAAACAAAACAATCAGAAAAGCAACAAAACACAATGTTTATACCTAGACGTCTTCAGAAAACAAAAACAAAACTATAATAGTTATTTAAAAAATGATTCAGACTACTAAAATGTGTATATGTATGATACAGTCTTTCTATTTAATAGTCTTCGTTAACTACCGTAGAGAAAAATATTAAAAATTAATTTAGTATCAAAAAAGGCTTCAGAAATAAATTTAGTATAAATAAGAATGAATTTAGCATAAAAAAGGAATAGTTAAGAATTTAGTATAGTATAAAATTTAGTATGAAAATAGCATTGAGAGTCTTCGTAGATGATACGCTTTCTACTTAAGTTCCCAGCGTTGGGCAAAGCCGGGCAATACTCTAGTTAAAGAATGAAATTGTGGGAATAAATGACTATTTGGCTATGATCACATTCATTATAAAAAAGAGCGGCAATTAAAACTAACCTATTACAGAACGGAGGCGGGGTCGCGCATTGGTAAAAGCTCGGATTATGGAATCTTATTACGAGAGTTCAAATGCCAATCAAAATCATTATATCTACTGTTAGTTATCTTCAGCAGATAGGGCTTGTTATCCTGAGAGGGTATCACATCTAGGTGAAGCGCAGCACAAAATATCCTCCAGGTTGGGGACTGACCATAGGGCTATCGACTAGTTATCATAAAACAAGTATTACAGAAACAGCAAAAAATCAAATTTGCTGCCCAACGCACCTCTGAGATTAATAGCTTCATATTAAATTTTTTTTCTCTTATAATTAGTGTGCCATGGTACACTTAGTTTAAATCATATTTCTTGGAGATTTAATCTATATAACACTGAAAAATAATGTAATTAGTGCGCCTTTTTTCAAGATTAATCTGCAACCGTTTTATTTAAACCAGGGTTGCAGGTCTATTTTATTCATGAAATGACTTCCTTAATTCAGAACTTCAAACTATATTTTTCCCAACATTTGATGATCAACATTGACATCGATAGTGTGCACTCGTCTGTCTTGGCCACCCCCAACTTGTTTATTCACTTTATAAATAATAAAGAGAAAGGCTTATTGCACTATCCTATTCTTTTGATTGATTGATTTTTATGGTCGAAGGCAAACCAACCTAAATAAAAAACAGCACGTGTCTGTCTGAAAAAAGGTTTCAGCAGGCGTGTTAATGGAAGAGTCAGTGAATGGAAAGTTTGAGAGCATAATGGCAGGATTTTAAATATTCAATGAGATGGGGTTGAAAGAGAGGGTTTAAACTGAGTGATAGAGTATAAGGGAGAGAAATATAGGTAGAAGTGAAAAAGAGATTGTAAAAGAGTGAAACATTTCGAAGAAAGATTTTTAAAAGTTTTGTTTGCTTTGCTTGGGTTTAACGTCCTGTTAACATTTTCTGTTTTTAAAGGTAATAACTGACAACAGCAATAAATTTCAAGGTAATAACTGACAACAGCAATAAATTTCAAGGTAATAACCGAAAACAATAATAAAATAATAATTTTAAGGCAATAACCGAAAACAATAATAAAATAATAATTTTAAGGTAATAACCAAAAACGGCAATGAATTTTAAGATAATAACCGAAAACGGCAATGAATTTTAAGGTAATAACCGAAAACGGCAATGAAATTTAAGGTAATAACCGAAAACGGCCATGAATTTTAAGGTAATAACCGAAAACGGCAATGAATTTTTAGGTAATAACCGAAAACGGCAATTAATTTTAAGGTAATAACCGAAAACGGCAATGAATTCTAAGGTAATAACCGAAAACGGCAATGAATTCTAAGGTAATAACCGAAAACGGCAATGAATTTTAAGATAACCGAAAACGGCAATGAATTCTAAGGTAATAACCGAAAACGGCAATGAATTTTAAGGTAATAACCGAAAACAATAATACAATAATAATTTTAAGGTAATAACCGAAAACAGCAATAAAATAATATTAAATTTATTCACAGACAAAATTTACTCTAAAACTTATTTTTCGAGAAAATTTTGTCTGTTAATTCATTTACTATTATTTTTATAGTTGTTTTCGGTTATTTGGTTTGTTAAGCTGATTGTTGGAGTTTTTTTTTGTGAAGGAGGATTTCTGTAGTGATAAATTCAGTTATATGGTATTCAGGATGTTTTTGATTTTGGTAGTTTTTACATTTATATTGGAATTTTACCTTTTTTTTTTCTTTTTTGGGAGGCACGGGATTGGGCGTGTGGGTTTATATTTTAAAGAGGTGGTTTATTTCTTTATGAAAGGGTATTATTTCAGTTGGGTTTGTTAACTGGAAGAGAGAATGTGTCGGAAAAATTGAGAGAGAGTTAAAAAAAGAGTGATGGATGGTTTTAAAAAAGAAATTTGCAAAAAAGAGAGATAGAGAGTTAAAAGAAAGAATTAAATACAAGAGAGAGAGAGAGAGAGTTAAAAGTGAGAGAGAAGGAGACTTGGAAAAGAAAATTAAAAAAAAAATTAAAAGACTTTTAAAAGAAAGAAAAAGATAAGAAAGGTAGGAAAAAGAAAAAAAGAAAAGGAAATAGAAGAAGAATGTGTTAAAAGTTAGAGAGAGGCGGGAAGGAGAAATTGGAGCAAAAGAGAGTTTAAAAAGGTACGAGAGAAGATTAGAAGAAACAAAAATGAAAAGAAAGAGAGACTTAGAAAAGAGAGAAAGAGAGTTCAAAGGAAGAAGAATTTTAAACAGAGAAATAATTGGAAGAGAAGGAATGAAGGTCATTGTGAAAAGAGAGAGAAAGGGTTGGAAGAGAGAATTGTAAGGGAGAGAAAGAGTTTGAAAAGAGACAGAGAGAGAGAGTTAAGAACGTGAAAGAGTTCATAATACAGATAATATATATATATATATGTATATTAGTTAAGTGTAGACATGGAGTCAACAGCCGTTGGCAACTGTCAGTTTCTTGCCTACGCGCTCATCTGCACTTATCTAATATACACGCTCTGTCACTGATATTGAGTACTCTAACTAAAAATTTAAGCAATCTTATCACTTATTTTAATATGTAAATATAAATATATATATATATATATACCTTTTATCAAAAATGTATGTTTTCGGCATGAAATGACCGAAAAGGATTTAATTCATATACTGTAAAAACAAACTTAATAAACAAAGTTCTGTAAGGTTTGCTCATACAGGAATGGTGTTCTATTTTAAAGCAGATTAGACGCATGCGCATTGACATTGCAATCGAATCACCGGAAGGTAAACATCTGGTGAGATGAACAGAGAAGGAGACTTCCGTCTGCAATTCAAATATTTATAATTTCATGTCTCCAGTTCTGTCAAAAACCAGGAATAATAAATGAAGGGAAAAGGTATGAAGCGGTCGAAAAAAAATAGTTGAGAAAAATATGCTTGAAGATCGTGAAGATAAGCGAGATAGAAAAAAAAGAAAGAGACGATAACAGTTAACGCATTCAATGCATAATGTTCCTGTGCCCACCCATCTACCAATGATTCGTCACCAGCGGCCACTGTTTCCAGGTTTGGATTTATTTACTATTTACTATACACGCTCCATAAACTGAACATGCCCTAACGTCGATATTATCGATATCAAGCACTGTAAATTCGAGTAACAATCCATATTCAGTTAGTTGCAAAGGATAAATTAAACAATGCTGATTCATAGTCCTTATATTTAGTTAGTTGCAAGGATTTATTAAACAATGCTGTTTTATGGTCCTTATATTTAGTTAGTTGCAAGGATTTATTAAACAATGCTGTTTTATGGTCCTTATATTCAGTTAGTTGCAAGGATTTATTAAACAATGCTGTTTTATGGTCCTTATATTCAGTTAGTTGCAAGTGATTTTTGATAGGGTTTGTTGCATCACTGTAACCATTGAAGTTTCGTATTCTAAAACTTTTCAAGAAGCCCCGAGCTAAAATTCGCAAATAATTGTCATCTAATGTGTTTCGGCACATATAAGAAAAGACGCAGAAAATGGAAAGCATTTAAAACCTGCCAGTAAAAAAAAAAAAAGATTTTTTTGTCTTAGTATGGCTTCCCTTGTTTCTTTTTGTTTTTTTAACAGAATTCTTTTATTTAATTCTTTGACAGTCTGCCCAGCAGGCGTGCAAGTTGCGCTGACATTCTGTACAACGTACGGAAGCCCTTTGCAGCCTTGACAGAACGAATAACATTTCTAAGACAAAATTGAATATTTCTACTTGTTTTTTTTCCTGTTTGCGTGTGTGTGTGTTTTTAAAAGTACACAACAGAAAAGAAGTTGTTGGTTGTTGTTGAGCAGAAAATTCTTTCCACAATCGTTGGGCTTGTATCATTCTTCCTGTTGTTGTAAAGTTTTAGGAAGACTTCTCCTCATCCTTTCGGGCATGGATTAGTCTTTCTGTTGTTATAAAGTTTTAGGATAAATTCTCACACGTTCAGGATTGGATCAGTCATAGTGTTGTTTTAGAGTTTTATCGGGACCCATCCTCACTCGTTCAGAATTGGATCAGTCTTCCTGTTGTTTTAAAGTTTTAGGAAGGTCTCTCTCCATCCGCCCAGACTTGGATCAGTAGTACGGTATTTTTAGTTTTGGGAAGGAGTAACCTAAGGCCATTTTTATAGCCGCTGGTCAGTAGGTTTGGGAGTGGGGGGAAAGAAGGCAATTCAGTTTGAATGCTTAATGCTTTCGAATAAGCATACCATAAACCAGTGACCACTCTCGTATAGTCCCTGATATTCCTAAGTAGTAACCCATCTAAGTAAGGAACAGGCTCTACCTTGCCTAACCTATATAATCCAGCGGGAAATGTTGTTTCCAACGCAGAAGAGGTATTTAAATTAACTTTAAGAGAAAAAAAATCAATTTTTTTTTCAATGGTGTCATTTTTTTAACATAGTAACAGTACATAGCCATATATAGTAAACATGAATCCACCACTTCCTTTAGACAAGTGTATTTTATCATTTTTGTATAAATATTGTGTTTAAATATAAAATGATTTATTAAAACAAAAGTAGTATACCTATTTAAAAGTACTTGAACAGGGGAGACTTTCATATTTTTCAAAGTGACATCATCCTATCAGTGAATTACAGTGAATTATTCAAACTACTTTTGAAAGGAGAGAACTATATATTTTTCTCAGTGGTGCCGTTCTATCAGTAAACATAATGAATCTAAATTAATAAGAATTTTGTAATGAATTTTATTTCTGTAAAAATATTGTGTTTATTTATAAAACGATTTATTAGAAGCAAAATAATAAAACGAAAACTATTTAAATTAATCTAAAGAGGAGAGAATTTCATAACTTTCTCAATGGTATTATTCTATCAGTGAACATGATATCTCTAAATTAATAATGCTTTCCTAATTGAACTTTTTTTCTGTATAAATATTATGTTTATCTTAAAAAAAAAATAAAAGGAAAGCAATAACCTATTTAAACTAAATTGGAGAGGGAAGAGGTTCATACTTTTCTCAATGGTATAATCTTGTTAGTGAACACAATGAATCTAAATTAATAATGATAAGTTATAATTCTTCTGACGCATCAGATAAGATTATTAATGTAAAGGCATAATAAGGTTTTAAGGCGGTATGATGCGTTGTTTTTAATTTATGGTAAAATTTCGGAATCAAAATTCCATTTTCAAACAAGCGGCTCTCTCCGTGCTTGTCTGTGGTGCTTCTTGTAATTCATCAATCTGGTTTTAAAATGGAATTTTTGATCCCAAAATATTACCAAACATTATAGACAACGCATCTTACCGCCTTAAAACCTTATACATTTACATTAAATTAATAATGATTTCATAATTGATTTTTTTCTGTAAAAATATTGTTTATTCATAAAAAGGTTATTTTTTTTTTAAAGTAGAAAAGCTATTTAACCCTTTAGACACTAAGGGCCGATATATCAGCCCTAAAAACATAAGGCAAAAAAAGGCACACCAAAATTTTTACCCTAAAATGTTGATCTAATATACCGGCTCTGAGTGACTACTTGGTAATTTTGATGAGTTAGGGGTCAAATGATTGAATTAACTTCGTTAGGATAGAATTTCATTCCTTTCTCTATGGTTTCATTCTATCATTGAATACAGTAACAGTATTTAGCAATAGAGAGCAAACATGAATCTCCCTCTCAATTAAGTCATGTTATTTTTTATAAATAAAAAGAAGGAAAAAAAATTGTTTTTAGCCAAGTAAAACAAAATAAGTAAATAAATAAATAGAATAAAAAAATAATCTAAGATTTATATTGGACTGCGTCCAAAAGATTAAGGTCTAAACTAATCGGAAGAAATATCATGTTTACTTTTCCTCAAATCAGAAACGTTTTCAATATTTACATATAATTTCGACTTTTATTAAGAATATCTTCTAAATAAATCGTTAATTGCTTTATTTTAGAAACCAGAGTTTTGAGCGATTGTTTGTTTAATAAGTCTTTTTATAATTATTATGATCATCAACTCACATACTTATGCATGTATTTCGAGTTTAGTATATTTAGTAGGACTACGTGAAATGTGCTTTTAATATAGAATATTTATGTCATTACTTGACTATTTTGTTAATTCCCCATTTCCTTTAATTCTGTAGTTATAAGTAGATATGTGGCAATATGCTTTTATTAAAGAATATTTTTGCTATTGGATGCCTGCACAACGATTTTCCCATTTTTAGAATGTTGTAATTATTACTAGGGCTTTGAAAAATGCTCTTATTAAAGAAACGTGTTTTTTTTTATTAAAGAATGTTCTATTTTTATAAATTATTCAGAAACGTACCATGAAAAAACTTGATTTTTCTTTCAATTTTTTAAATTTTTCTTGCTTCCTTACAAGAAACTTAGTTGTGAGATGGTTAGAGTGAATTTTTCCTTTGCAAAACACTGATTAC
Organism: Idiosepius hallami; assembly: GCA_034780655.1. Taxonomy (NCBI): domain Eukaryota; kingdom Metazoa; phylum Mollusca; class Cephalopoda; family Idiosepiidae; genus Idiosepius; species Idiosepius hallami. Next base: position 7,326 of record JAUZSX010179975.1, read on the forward strand.
AAAAGCCCAGGGCTATAATGTGCTCGAAAAATCAGCCTTATGTATAACTTAAGTTTTTTCTCAACGAAGTAAATATATCCTTATCTTGATGAAGAGAAACACTGATTACAAAATCACAGAAACATAAGGAGCTATGAAAATTAGCCTTGTGCCTAACTTGAGTTTGTGCCCGACGAAGTAAATATATCTTTATATAGAGGCAGCGACGGTGGAGTATTGGTAGAAGCTCGGGCTCTGAGATCGTATTACGCAAGTTCAAATCCCAGTCAAAACCATTACATTCACCTTTATCTGCCTCGGGCAGATAAGGCTCGTTAACTCGGGAGAGTATCTCATCTAGTTAAAGGGTAACACTGAATGTAAAACGTCCAGATAAGAGCACATAAAAATGGCCTTGTGCCAAACTTTGGTTGGTGCTCACCAAGTAAATATAATATCTTTATGTAGGTGAAGGCAAACACTGATTACAAAATCCTAGATATATAATGAGCTGGGAAAATTAGCCTTGTGCCTAACTTTGGTTGGTGGTTGACCAAATAGATATATCTTGCCATTGGTCGCCCTATTGTGACCCCTGTATACATTATCTATGTAATTGTAAGAATAACGAATTACCGAGAAAACTGTAATGGCGACACTGACTTGCAACTCTACAATATTGATTAACGTCAGAGGGTTTGGCCTATAAAGTTTATTGTTTATTAAAGAGGCGAAGGCGTTTGATTGCCCTGGTCAGATATATTAGGGAAAAGGTTGGATGGGTAGGTAGTGGTGGAAGTAATGTAGCAGGAGAGGCAACGCTGAAAGCTATGAGATGAAGACCCCAATCTCCATTACATACACAACCAGAGCAGACACCACTACCCTCTCACTACCATCTAAGAAAACACCACGCTCACTAGCACAGACATCACCACCATGACCACCAAAAACACTGACAGTACAGTCATGTCAAGTTGGAGACAGCAGTTCCCACTGGATCATCGAATTTAAACAATATAAAATCTGTTAAATACTAAGATGGGTGCCTACTTAGAAATATTAGTTAGTGTAAAAGGCTGGTCAGCAGTTTGTGGTATGATCAGTCGAACGCATTAAGCATTCGAACTGAAAGGCCTTCATTCTCTTCCAACCCCTTCCACACACCGACCAACCAGTGGCTCTAAAAGTACTCAATAAGAGTTGCCCCCTAGTGTGAGAACTGGGAGTATCAGGGTAGTCTGGTATTGTGAAAACTTTATAATGACAGGAAGACTAGCGAGATGAGGTCTTTATGCTAAACAACACCAGCAACACCACAAACAGCAACACCCAGGTAACTACCACAAATGACTCTACCACCCGAAGCACCACAGACACAACCAGCTTCATCCCAATCACAACATACACCGCCAGCATCACCAGCAACACCACTGACAGAACCGGTACCAATATTATCATCAACACCGACTCAATCGATACCACCAGTGACAAAACTAGCGACACCATTGCTGAGGCAACCTTTATCACCACCATCACTATCACCAACAGTATAGCAAGTTTAACTTTTTCGACACTAGAGCGCCGATATATCGGCCTTAGTAACCAAAGGCAAAAAAAAACATACTGACATTTCGACTCTACTATGATTCTTTAATAAAACGTCTCTGAGTGACTATAATATAATATTGCTAAGTCAGCTTCCAAAGGAAGTTTAAATTTAGTTGTGTGAGTGTCTTCTTTTGCCCTAAGTTTATAGAGCCGATATATAAGTTTTTGAGGGTTTAAAGAGTTAAAGGCAGATTCTCTTTTGTGAATACCCAAATTAACCCTCACACTTTTACGTCTAAAGACCACAACCTCTGTAAAAAAGATGTTGCTCACGATTGAACTCTGGATTTATCAAATTAGAGTCCTTATATTATTTAATAAACAATAATCAGATCAATCAATCAGTCAATCCCCTCACTAATCATGCTAGACATTTCCAATGATTGATGACTGTCAAACCACTTGATTATCAAAATATATTTTGATATATATTTTATCATGTCAAGAATACGTATTAGGCACACAAATCTTACTCATTCCTTTATATTCAAACAAGAACAATTACCACAGTGGCTGACATGTCAGAAAACTTGCACAATCAAACACATCCTCATAGAATGTGAAGACTATGCTGTTGCGAGAAAATGCCATCTAAAAACCAACAATATGAAAGGCATTTAAAAACTGCACAAACAACACTGTCTTTTTTTTTGTTAGAGAGACTGGACTTTTCCTAAAAATATAAAACTAATTATAAAAACTACATAAAAGAGGACACAGAACAGTGGTTCATTGTTGTTCATCAATTGTTGTTCACCTGTCGGGTCAAAGTGATTGATCACAAAGACTTAGAAGAGTGGATCATAGTACTTCATTAATTGATGTTAATCATTCAACACATTTTCGAACGCTCCTCTAAAACCCGACGACCAAAACCTTAGATATCATCAGAATCTGACAAAGTCGAATAAGGCAAACTTCGCAAACTTCACCAGCAATAAATGAGTCAAAATATTATATCATCAATACTCTAACAACAACTCTCTCTCTCTCTCTCTCTCTCTCTATATATATATATATATATATATATATATATATATATATAAAGAGAAAGAGAAAGAGAGAGAGAGAGCGAGATTTGTATCCCTTTACGCCAGGGCAAGAAATACCCAGGTTAGTGTCTGGGGTGCAGTTAAAACAACTGGATAAATGCACCTTTAGTCTTTGGCTAGACAGGGATTTAATGGATTTAATAGTGGTGCCACCATAATAGCACCCTCAGGAGCATCCGTAGGATCCAAGTATTTAGCTAAGTTTCCCAAGTTTTTGTTTAGAATAGGGCTAACAGCACAATTCTGTAAAAAGCGAAAGTTACAGAAAATGCAACGACAGCTTCTGAAGAAAGAGTCTGTTGGAGAGGCATCGTTGAAAAAAGGCTTAAACACGGAAACAGAACGACAGCATCAGAAGAAAAAGTCTGTTGGAGGGGCATTCATTTATATCGTATCGTAAAGGGATATGAGTGGTGTGACAATTGGCTTCATAGAAACTAGTAGCAGGGGCACCGTGTGCAGGTTTGTTACTTGCCCTGGTACAGTACCTGGTATTCTTAAATGGTAACCCATTTAACTACTATCCAGGCTCGACTTTGCTTAACTTTAGTGATCTGACGGGATCCGCAGACTCCAAGGTAACTTGAGCGTACAATGATAGCAATGAAATGGTGATATGTTTTTGAACATGATATTATTTTTTCCAAAGAGCGCATTTGGGCAATTTGATATGACCAACACAATCATTAATAAGATCATCAATGATTGCAATCAACATTCTTGGAGTGAATGAAAAGGATTGGTCAGATTTGGACACAAAGCCAGCCAAAATCTCGCCTTTAAGAATAAAATTACGAATTAATATATATACTTATATGAATGAGATAGTCATTTTTAATTGGGTTCTACGTCCGGTTTCGAATTTCCAGTTTACTAGAAGACACCAGATTTCCTAAAGAAAACGACCAATTAAACTATGAATACAAACTGGTATTCTTAAACGGTCACCCATCTATCTACTGACGAGTCTCTACGTTACTTAACTTCAAAGATCTGACGGAAACCGGTATTGACCACGCAACTTGACCATATAAATCTTTTCAACAACATAAAAATCGAGATTGTGGCTTGAAATTTTTTTTTTTAAAAAAACACAGATAGAAGGTACGAAGAAGCGTTTTTGAATTAAAACATAGATAAATTATGGAGAAGCTTTTTTTAAATTTAAGAAAAATAATTCAAGCCTTTATGAAAAAAAAATCCTTTCACAAGTGTAAAATCAAAATAAATTTTGTAGGAAAAAAGATTAGAAATGAATTTAGATTTTACTATAAAAAAACATTGAGTGTCTTCCGACATTAGGCTTCCCCTTAGGTTTTCTTAAATATCTTAGTGGCAAGTCACCGATGCCAGACAAAGCCGAACAGTTCTTCTAGTAAAAAATAAACAACTAATTTTCACTAAGAAAAACTCATGAAAAAAAATATCTTGTGATTTAACATCAACCACTTTTAAAAGCCATTGAAAGTGATTTTTTATCCAGTGGCAAAATGGAGTAGAAATAAGTATTATTTATTTTAAATTTTAAGTAGTTTTCATCATTAACATCATCTGATAGACGGCACTTCAGTCAAAGTTTCGCTGTCTAATTAAGGTATTTATGTTTGGTTATTATGGCCGCTGTCTTGATGAATGGTTAGCGAATTTTCGTGAATAGAAATTTGTTTATAGCTATCAAAAGAGAAAATGATGATGAACAGGCGAGTCAGTGCAATAGTTGACATGAAGCCAAGAAGTTGAACCTCTAAATGGACACAGGCATTAAAAGGCTGCCTGCTCGGCCAAGGCTCTTCAGATGCAACACTTTGGCTCCTCTACTAAGTGCATTGGCACTTCTGATCATCATGTTAAAATCTATGACCCGGATGGCTTATTTCCAACAATTCGCCTATCATGGACAGGTTTAGAACTTGGCCAATGAACTTTTAACTAAATAATTACGTTTCACACTGCCTTAATCTACGCAGGTTGATAATGTCAGAAGCCAATAAATGCACGCATTGTCTATACCAAATCAATGTCTGTGATATAGTGGTTTTTATAAGGGCTTTTGAATCTTTTATGTTAAAAAGTAGTAGGTAATATCTATATCATACCGATGTCAGTTATGTAACAATTTTCATCATCAACATCATCGGCGGTTGAGTATAACTGTCCTCCGTCTTGGTTCCCGTAGGCCTTCTGATGCGACAAGTAGATGGTGCTTCGTAGAGACCGATTCTAAACCCGATTTTAGGATAGGTTCCTTTTCGGGAAGACGCCTGTGCGTGATGTCTTTTAACGAGGGAAGACTGATGCACCTGCAGCTACCACACGGCTCTTGGCAGAGGACGGCCTTGTTCCAATGACATGGAAAACAACGACGACTGGATGCCATCATCTTTTGCTGTCTTCACCCGCCTTCAGTGCCGTTATGTAATTGTTGTCATTATCTACCACATCCGCCGTTGCGGTCTTCTTAGATCGCGCTTCGTCAATAACCTGCCCCCCTCAACCTGTTAGGCTAAAAAGTAGTAGGTAATGTCTATATCATACCAATGTCAGTTATACAACGCTTTTTTTTTATAAAGGCTATTTATCGTACTATGTTAAGAACAAATTTGAGAGAAAATAATTTTTAGATGAGATACATTTGCTATGCATGTTAAAAATGCGCTGCTTTAAATCCCTGAGCTATAAGGCACATCTGCGATTCACAGACAATTTTATGAGACATAGCACCCAATAGGGGATCGCAATTTGATAAGAAAAAAACTTAAGATTTGCTGCGTGTTTTCCATGTACCAGCAGGGCCGTGCTTAAGGCCCCTACAAATGCTTGGGGGTCGCAAGCTCCCTCGGGGCCGCAAGACTTTAGTTTTCAGATTTTTTGTGATGAAAAAATTTTACAAAAATAATTCATCATTAGAGTTAACAAAAAATTATTATTATATTTGTATGTTAAAATGCATATCTATCAATCTGTCTCTCTTTCTCAATTCCATCCGTCTCTCTTTCTTTAACTCTCTTTCTCTCTCTCTAAGAAGCCTTTAGTAGGTTGAGGTTAGGTCAAAGAGTCATTTTGTGGGTAAAGGGGCCACAAAGCAAATTCTACGGGGTGGCAGGTCACGATGTATCTAATCAAGGCTCTGCAGATGAGAGGCCCTAAACCTAAAACCAAGTGGATTCATTTCAAATTTCTTAATGAACAGAGACTAACGAAGCCAATTATCTGATAAGAATAAATAATAATAATAATAATAAGGATAATAATAATAATAATGATAATAATAAGGATAATAATAATGATAATAACAATAAAAAGGTTTATTTTTTGTTTTTATCTCTCTTTCTAAATGAAACTTTTATTTAGAGTCAAATGTTTTTGTGGATTGTTTTCTTTTTTTTGTCGTTTTTATTTCGGCCCTTCGAATTGATATTCAACTTTGAATTCATTTTTCAATCATCTTTCACGATAACGATGTTTCTTTATTTTGACGAAGCGTCGTGCGTGCGTGCAATTCTCGAATTTTTATTCCTCATTTCATTTGCATTTGCATATTTCTATAATTAACTCCATAAACAAAATACTTTTCTTTTTTATTTTATTAACATTATCATTATTATTATTATTACTGTTTTTAAAACAATTTTTTTTATTAAACTTTGCCTTTCCTTATTCGTTCTTTAAAGAAAGCAGCGATTGAAAGATTATTGAGAAATATCAAAATAAAATAAATTTATTTTTTTATGAAAACCAGAATTATTATTATTATTATTATTATTATTATCTTTATTACTATTATTATTATTATCATTAATATTATTATCATTGTTGTTGTTGTTTTTATGGTATGAATGCAATGAACCTCAACGATGAACGCAAAATTAAGAAGATAAAAAAAAACAGAACGGTATGAAACAATTTCTTCTTTGAAGTAGAAATTAAGTTGTTGTTTTTTTTAAAAAAAAAAGCCTAATCGCCTAAAGTTAATCTGCAAAAAAACAAAAAACAAAAAAAACAAAACAAAAAACAAATAACAACAAAAATAAAAAATCAAACAAAATTCAATCAAGAAACAAACAAAAAAAAGGCAAGCAAAAAAAGAAAAAAAACATTGAAATTACGTATTTGAATAATTTCTAGCACGTTCCAGAAACTCTTTTTCGAACTAATGAAAAACTTTAATAAAACCTTTTGATCAACCATATTATCTAAGAAACAAACGATGACGATTATAATAAAAATAACAACAACAACAATAATAATAATAATAATAATAATAATAATATTCTTAGGTCCTGAAGTTATGATTCATCAATGATAGCTAGTCAGTTACAGAGTTAATTAACTGGATTTTGTAACAAAGTGAATGATTTTAAAGCCAATATTTTACCTTTAAAAGATTTTCTTACGAAAAAGACGGGAACTCATCTTAGTTGCAAAATAATAGAATGTGGAATTGAAAGAAAGTGTGTTCGAAATGCAATGAGAAACAGTAAAATACTAATTTGATATTCGGATTTAATAATATGCCTTTCCTTCCTTCATTTATACAGGGTGGGTCATAAGTCACGCACCAAAGCATGTGAAATAATTACTGATAATTAAAAACGTTTTTTATTAAAACACATTAAAAAAAACATAAAATCACATTTGTGATTAAACTAAGGTGTCTTTCAGTTCATTAGTTAAGTTTGGTTTTAATGGAAAACGTTTATTATTATCAGTAATTATTTCACATGCTTTGGTGCGCGACTTATGGCCCACCCTGTATATTCTATCCTTTCTTTATTTCTTCCGTTCTTGGTTTGTTTTTTTTTCTTTTTACTTAAGTTACTTTTTAATAATCCATCCTTCTTGTCGTGTTTATTTCATATCTTTCTTCTTATTTTCATTCTTTTTTTTTCCTTTCTTTTATTTTAGGGCAAATATTTGATTTTTTTAAAGAATTTCAAACGAAAAAGGCGGGAAATAGCTGTCGTCGTAGAATAAGAAATAATGGAATCGAAAAAAAGATTGTCAAAAAATTTACTGGGAAACAGTAAATGTCTAATTGGAAAATCGAAATGTTCAATTTCTCCATGTAATTTTTTTGGGGGGGTTGGTTGCGAAAGGGATAATCATCGTGCTTCTTCTTCCAACTAACATTCAAGAACTGAAACTGAGAATTACAGCAGCACTGGAAAGAGTTATTGAAGACATGCACGACGAGTTTGGCATGAGTTCAAATACCTATTAGACGTTTTCCGAACCACTGGCGGTTTTAATAAGAACATTCAGGAAAATCCGTCATAGAACCAAAAAAATATTTGTACTTTTCTTTTAACCAATAAAACTTATGACGTTTAACATAAGGTGTATTTAATTTCATTAAGATCCATTTAGCAATTTCTGAGACATAGGCATTTAGGAAGGGGTCAAACATTTTGGAACAGCCTATATATGATATTTACTTGGTGAGCACCAACCCAAGTTTGGCACAAGGCCATTTTTATGAGCTCTGACCCGGGCTTTTTACATTCAGTGTTACCCTTCACCGAGATGAGCTGCTCCCCCGAGTTAACGAGCCCCATCTGCTCGAGGCAGCTAAATGGGAATGCAATGGTTTTGACTGGGATTTGAACTCGCGTAATACGATTCCAGAACCCGAGATTTTACCAATGCTCCACCGTCGCTGCTCAGAACAGCCTATATGTGTATGCTTTTATTCCTATTTTAATCAAAATACATTTCCATTTTCAGTCATTTCGATGATTATCATCAGGGTAGGCGAAAAGAACACCTGATGATGCATGTTATTCAAGATCATGAAACAACTGTCAAAAAGAAAAAAAAAGAAAACCAATATCTAATAGGCAGCACTTGGTGACCATGCTAGTGTTTAATACAACCTACGCAGCAATCTCATCATTTTTTTATAAATGGAATGTTAATTGGGCTCGTCTAACAGCTTATCAATTTCTGAAGAAAGAGGATGTCTTTAAATGACCCCACCCCACGACTGATAAGTGGGTCGATCGATCGATCACTTACTGGCATTAATCGATTAGTGTATGGAAGATTATAATTCAAACTTGTAATGATTATCAATCGGGCATGTCGATTTCAATAGCTCTGTCACAAAGACAAATTTACTTTTAATTCGAGATTTGCTCATCTATTAGGTTGCGGACCCAAAGGTCTATACCAGTCTCTTGGTTCACATGCCAATTTCGTCGGTGTAAAATTGATCTTCTGAAACATGAAACTCACCCAGAACTGTAATTCATACAAATATTTCAGCAGCAGTAATTGTAATATATTCTGTCGGAAATATCCATGTCACCAATAAAAATGTTACAACACTACATTAAAGTCTTTATTAAGTTTAAAATTATTTATCGACACTTAGGTATTTTTTTATCTACTTTGTAGAGCAGGCATGTCAAACTCAGAGTTTCGCGAGGGCCGTAGGAATTAGTTTGTATTGTCACGAGGGCCGCATTTCTACAATTATAATTGAGGCAGCCTTCTTATATATAAGACTTATATATAAGAAGGCTGTATGTAT
>JAUZSX010180086.1:0-16497 GCA_034780655.1 Idiosepius hallami
GGTTTTGACTGGGATTTGAACTCGCGTAACACGATCTCACAGCCCGAGCTTCTACCAATGCTCCACCGTCGCTGCCACAATTAATGACCCATTATAAATACTTTGGTGATGAAATGTTTATTCACCTCTTGCAAAATAAATAAAAACTAATGCATGAATAAGGAACTGATCATTAAGTAATACTGTTTACACCATACTTATGCTAATCATTCTAGACATAAACATTTAGAATCCTTGAGATGAGGCATGATAATTTGTATGTTTATTATACAGAGAGCAGAATTGGACCCAACCATAAACCAAAGAAGGGCAAAATATTAACTGCTCAAAATATTGCGAATTCAAATGTAGATGAGGACTATAATCTACATAATAAATATTCAAATTTAGCATTCTTATTTGAAAAAGATTTTTTTGCAAAACTTCATGTATTATATAAATAATTCTGTTCTATAAAAAGACTTGATTTATGGCATGGTTTAACAAGATACATATTTATTTATAATTGAAAATAAATTCTAAAACATAATTTAGGTTGTTTTTTTTAGCATCTTTGTGTCACAAACATTTCTATTAATGTAGTATAAAATAACAATTTCAACTTTAAAGTTGCAAGGTGGAATTCACATAAGTAAAATATTAATTGTAATTCATTGTTTGGTTTATTTTTTTCAATTCCAATGTATTATTAAATTTTGATATACTATTTGCTTCAAACATTATTTCAATTTTAGAACAAAAATTGTAGACAAAAAGGACAATTTTTTATTGCCTTATTATTTAGAAGAAAGAATTAGTTTTTTTTTTAGATATTTCTTTATCATGTATACCAAAAATTTTTAATATTTTAACATAGGGCCAATAGTATAAGGTATATTCAACTTACCAATTTATTTGATAAATGCAAAAACATTCTTTGGCCTTTTCAGGTTGAAAAATATATAGATGAAGCTCATAATATAACTATTTTTATTTGGATCTAATTCAATGTTTTTTTAATTCTTTTAGATAGGTTTTTAACTATAAAAATGTATTATAAATCTTTTGAATATATATTATTTTGGTGTTGGAATTTACCAATTTTATCTTTAATAAAACTTTAAAAAATTTCAAGAAATTAGTTCCCTCCAAGAAAAATTCAAACCTTTTGTTTTTCATTTATAATATTTTTATTAATAGTAATGATAATGATTATTTTCTTTTTTAACTATCAAAATAAAAATGTAAATGCAATTCTTGTTTTACATTTTTGTATAATTTAGCATGTTTTTATATATCTTTGGCTTTCTTTTCCATTTTTTCATCATAGTTTTTTTTTATTCTTTAACTATCTTTTCTTTTTTTGTAAGGGGGTTCTTTTGCATTTTTCTTTTTATTGTGGGGGGAGAGTCATAAATATTATTGTATTTAAAAAAAAAAGTTTTGATAGAACTCACAGATTGTACAAATAAAAATTTGAAAGAATTTAGAGTTGGACAAATACAAATTCAAGATTGAATTTTTTTCTTCAAATTATGAAGCCATAATAACAACATATTTCATTGTATGTTACATTTTCTTTTGAATGAAAAAAATTCTATTCATTGAGAGATATTGTTTAAATAAATCTGGGTGCTTAGAAAAATTCAAGAATTTGAAAAATATAAAAGCAATATATTTCTTTCTTGGCTTTCTTAATCACTCTGTTGACATGTTTTATACATTACACATTGCTTTCTTTGAGGATAGAACTTAATGCACTTACATTGTACATGAGATTAGGTCTGGTCCGGGTAGCCAGTTGATTCATAACTTGCTTGATTTCAGTAATTTCTACTTTTAATATTTTGTCATTAATATTCCTGTCTATTTCCACCGGATGTTTTTCAATTTCTTTAATATTTTTACCATTCTATTTTATGCCTAACCCTATTTATTGAAACCCTACAACTTTTTCAGATTTAACTGCAAATACTTGACAGATTTTGTCACTAACTTTTCTAAGAGAAATTTCCTACCTTGCAAAGCAAAAATTATTGTTTTTGAAATACTAAAATTGCTTTCGAAATATTATGTAAAAATAGCCTGATCATATTTTGAAGCTATTGCTCCTGACTTCATTAATTCCTCCGTAAGTGTTAGATACCAGGACCCAGAGGCTAATGCCTGGATCAAGCCATATACAAATTTGTAAAGTTTCCAAATATAGCCCTGAGGTACATTTGCTTCTTTGGGAATATCCAGATAGTTGATCTAATTTTTTGCTTTGCAGAAATGCTGTTTTAACATCCATGGATTTACATACCCAATGATTGGATGCCATTATGGCTAATGCTATGTGTAAACCTTCTTTGGAGCATGTGAGAAAATAATTTCTTAGGTTTTCATTATCTTTATTCTAAATCCTCAGACGAGTATGGCCTTGTATATTTGCTTGTCATCATAAGTTTTGTTTGTGTAAATCGATCTGGTAGAAATTTTTGTTTAGCCGTAATCCATTACTTGCATATAAACATATTTTTAACCCAGCCCTGAAGTTCCTTTTTTCTTGCTTCCTTTAGTTCCAGCTTTGGCAGAGGTGATTTTTACTTTTTCCTCTTAACAAAAATTATGATCTTCTTTGTTTTCTTCTGCCTCATTGGTTTACCTTGTCGTGTCCTGCTTGGTATGTCTTCAGTTTTTGCAGTGTGGTGCTTTTCAATGTTGTTGTCTGAGACTTCCAAATCTTTATCTAAAATATTTTCTTCTGAGGTTTAGCATCCTTGAAGATTCTTTAGGCTCTTCTTGTAGGATGCCGATTACTTGTTGTTACCCTCATTGTTATTCTGATAAGTTTAAAGGTAGGAAACTAAATGAGATGGATGTACTATTACATAGGCGCCATCATGCTTAATAAGCACCTGTTTGTTCTCCATGGGCTTTCAGCAGCAGTGGTACAAACCACAATGTTCAGACTTTGTGCTGTATCCCTAAACAACTGGTTATTCAATTCTCTACCATTGTCAGTTAGAATAAATTCAGGTGTACCAAAACACACAATCAAATTTTTAATATTAATATTGGAGTTCTCTTTACTTGAAATTTTAATTCCAACACTGTATCTGGTACCATGGTCATTAAGGTGCAGTACCTTGTTTCTATTTATTTCAATAATGTCCATGACTTTGCTTTTATTAATATACATTATCATTAAAAAAAAAAAAACTTTTCCCAGGCCTTACACCCTGGAGAGGCCACTTCACTGCCACTGTTCCAGCAGCAGAACCAACTACCCTAGAGATGGACAAATGCCATCATCATCACATCTCATGATGAAAGGAATAAACTTGATAGTCCTCTGGAAGATGACCACTCCATGTTTGTTCACGCATTCCACTTGTGTCCATAAATGGATCTTGAATACCAGGGCCAAAGTACGAGCCATAGCAACAAGTGAGATGTTTATTTGACCACAGCTTTACATGATAATGAAATTGGTGAAGGCATATGCACTATTGATGGATATATCCCTGGTACAGCGGATCGCTTGACGAGAGTGCCTCAAAGGTGGCTTGACATCATTAAGAGGAATGCTGAGACTCTGTTGGTTTTGAACGGATCAGAACTATCTACCAACAAAGCAGTCATTCTTGAGTGAGATGAGTATTTTATTAAATGGGCTGACACTGGGGTTTCTAAGGCTGCTTTGAAAACCATTATCAGAGAGTTTGAAGAATGTCAGTCAATAGATCCATCATCCATGCACTTGTCAGAGAGTACCTTGAATATTAATCTGGGTAGCAATGGATACCACTCACTGTGATGGACCATTTTTAGACACTGATTGACTGTGGTCATGCTCAGCTTGCCATCTGACAATGCCTTCATTTATAAGATGCGACAAGCATAAACCAGCTGAAGTCGCCCTTCTATGAGGCCCCCCAACAGAGATTTTCATAGATATCAACACTACCTTTTAGAGAAGCTTGTTTATAAACCTTTTAGATGAGTAGAGCATTCATCTTCAATTCCGACGTTTATATGTCCCCTCCAGTAACAGCATCATCGAGAGATGTCACAGAATTATGAAAAGGATCACTGCCAAGAAACAGTATACTATACCAGAAGCAGTATACTGGCACAACCTTATACCGAATATGGTCTATGCCAGCACACAATTAATGGTAGACTGTTTCCAACACAGGTGACAAGGTGTGCGTAAGGGACCTACATACATTAGTGGTTTTCAAAGTGGGCAGTACTGCCCACTTGGGTAGGGAGATATGAACTTTCAGCAAAGCGCTAGTGAGTAAATTGTCAGATGAGGGGAGATCTAAAATTGTGAAGAGGGCCTTTGAGCAATTACAATAAAATGTCATGTTGGTGTTAGTAGAAAGGCTAGAAAAATGGGACAATTTAATTAAGCGTTCTCCAGTTTTTGCAAATAGACGTTAATATCTGTATACTTCCACCATATATTCTCCTAGATGTATGGTGTTTGTTATTTTTGTCCTTCGGTGAAGGGGGCACTGGCATTTTAGTCTAGCTGGACACAGATTTGTGGCAAAAATGTTTGAAAACCATTGACATATATGAACCACAAAATATGGAGTGGGATATGTAACTTGGATTACCAGTACACAGAAAGTATCAGTTAATAAAATATTATACCATGTAAAAAATTAAGACCTCTATGGTTGGCTCTAACACCTCTTCAGGGGATGTAAAAGAAAGGTTTGTGGCCATTAAAGAGAGAGCGCATGAGCAGGCATCCAGCACAAACGTAGGTGATGCCTCTATGGATAAGACTTCTAGTGGAGACTCAGTACTTGTACCACGGAGGAAAAAACTAACCCCCAAATGTTTCATGCATGATAATAAGATTGGAGGGAGAGAATAATGGTAGAAATGGCTAACCGCTAAAGTACTCATGAATTTGTATATTGTGTTAAGCGAAAAGGGGAAAAAAGAAATAAAATAGTAAAGCCTGAATATTTTTATTTTCAGTGATCTTGCAGGTTAATGCCAACTTCCATTACACTTATGCAAATTAGATGGTTTCCAGCTGTATAAAAGTAAGCTATTTTAAGAACACAGTGTTCTTACAAATAGAAGAGTCTTACAACTGCATATTGATTAAATTGGACTTGGTATCCAGTACAATTTTCAGTTTCTATTTTTGATCTGCTGGTCTAGAACTTGCATCATTTGTCATTTAAACCCTTCTAAAAGGCACTAGGTCGTTATTTCTCCAATAGATGACCGTCTTATTTTTCATCATAAACTAGTTTTCTTTAGCTCTAACTAAAGCAAGTAATAAGATTCTTTTGTTCCTATATGTTGGTTTATTTCATTTTTCTCTACTAGGTCTCTGTTCAAGTTCAGCTTATCATTGTCGATCACATCCTTCAATTGTATCCAAAGCTGACATCTTGGAATTTTTTCATCTCTGCTCTCATGGTAAATTCTCTTGATATTAACTCCTACACTGGCACTTCCAAATAAGCAGGACTTCTGGTTTCCTTCTTTTTATTATTAATCTTTTTTTTCTGTTTACACTTTCTGCATAGGCAATTCAGTTTATAGTCAAATGTAAAAAAAAAAAAAAGAATCTTCTTATGACCATTGCTTGGCTTTTTGAGTCTTTCTACCACTACCTCCCTTTTCCCAGATTGTTTACTCAACCTTACTCAGTTTTTCTGTGCTTAATCATTACTGAACTCAAACAATAGATCAGATTCTTTTTGAAAATATAAAACTAGTAATCTGATGCATATTGTCAAGATGTATTGAGATCACTGACCTCAAGCAACATCGAGCCTGGTCAATAGTTAGATGGGTGGCTATTTAAGTATCTTATGCCAGGGCCAGTTTTGTATATTGCATCTCAAAACTGTATAATATCTTTAGTATGTCTTCTTTCAAGTTTTTGCTCTCTGTCTCTCTCTCTTTTCTCTCTCTCTCTCTCTCCCCCCTCCTCATGAGTTGTTTTTGATACTGTTACTTGATTTCTGATGAGTTTAATGTCACATACAGAAACTATCCTAAACATTATTGTTATTCTGCGAAAACATATCAGTATTGTTATTTGTTTTTATCAGTTTTCTTGAGTCAGGTTTGTTTTCGGTATAAATATTTTTTGATAATATATTAATTTTTCAGCTTTCTGGATCTTTTTTTTCCTAATTCTAAGAATCTAAAAGTTTTACTTTTTTTTCTTTTAACTATTTCTTTTCATATAAACTTTACATCATAATTGAAAAAAATCATATTATTATCCTTTCCTTTCATTAATGTTGGAATTAAGGTTAATTATCAATCTTTCAATACTTTATAAAAAAATGAAATATTCAAACTATGTGTATGAAATTATCAAGTCTAGAAAAACTTTTTGTTTGATTTTTATTTTACTTACTATCTTTTTTAATATAACTGACATACATGAAATTTGTTGAAAATAGAGATACACCTCTGGAAGATAATCTTGGCCATAGGATTATTTACAGTTTGGTATTTGACTTTTATAAATGGTATATTTAATGAAAAAGTTGCATATTGACTCATGGCCTACTGATATATACGACCGTATATGTCACATTATAGTCCTCTTTTCTAAGAGGCCATTCTAAAAATGTTTTAAGCTGGCCCGCTTAAGACATTTGAAATTTGAAATCTAACTCAAAATTTGTTTATATTAATTCTTGAGATAATAAATATTAAATTTGTGGTAATACTGAATTTTAACACCCATGGGTGCCATATTGAGTGATAGTTAATTCAAACTGCATATGAACATCCATGTGTGCAAAAATACACTAATACCAAATTTGTATTTAAATATTTTGACATTATTTTATTTTTAAAATAACTGTCATCATTAGTAAATGTTTTTCACCCCTTTTATTCATGTTAATTTGCAGAAAAAGTAACAGTGAAATAAAGTTGAAGTTCTTGTTTTTTTAAGGGACTTAGGTATTTTTGTTGGTAAAAGGAAACTTGAATGCATGTGGTTCTCTGTTGCTGTGTAGTTTTGTCTTCAGAAGGGGAAAGGTGATGGGCGAACTGCTTTTGATGAGCGCAGAACTCACTGTTCTTTGGCATTGGTTCAAATCTCATGGCAAGAGTGCTGTCGTAGCGTTAAAAGTGTCGTAAACAGGCATCATTAAAGTAAGTCGTAAAAGCTCTCTACTATAAAATATATCTTTTTTTACATATTTTCTAAGCTTTGTCAGATTTTGCTTTACAAATGATGAACAAATGTGCCATATTTGGGTGAAAAACTTTATAAAAAACCATGAAAAGATATGAGCTTTTCATTTTCAACATGGCAAACCTGATCTGTTTGAAAAATGGATAAAATTCGTAAATTGTGCTGATTGGATTGCAACAACAAATTCTGTTTTCTGTAAAAAAATTATTTTGAGGAAAAGTTTCTTTTAAAAGAGAGAAAAAAAGTTAGTTAAATTGATCCCTACAGTCAATACCAACAATTCATTGTGACTTAGTGAATAATAAACCAAACCATCTCTTTTACCAACCTCAAATATAACTAGAAAAATTTACATGTTCTGCTTCAATATTCAATAAATGGCTGTTGTTGCTGACAACAATTCTGCATATATTAATACCTTTCAATTTAAATTAAAGCAGATAAAATTGAAGCAGATAAAAAACATTTTATTACTTTTTCAGATT
Organism: Idiosepius hallami; assembly: GCA_034780655.1. Lineage (NCBI taxonomy): Eukaryota > Metazoa > Mollusca > Cephalopoda > Idiosepiidae > Idiosepius > Idiosepius hallami. The sequence goes on from JAUZSX010180086.1 coordinate 7,654, forward strand.
AAACCCCCTCCCCCCCAAAAAAAAGGAAAAAAAAAAGAAAAAAACTTCTTTGACACTGTTTATTCATTGAAGAATATTCAAAACAGTTTTCTACTTTTATGGTTGACAATAATCACGGAAAATCATTACGTTGAGATAGTCTGACAATTCCATCCACTCACATTGAATTTATTTCTTATTGCTTTTTAATTTGGGATTTTTCTAATCAAATTATAGTAAAACATGGGCAATCTTCAACCAGGAAGTCTGCAGAAATAATTCTGAAAACTTATCCCCCAAATTATGCATTATCATATTAGCAGCATATTAAAAAAGCATGTAGATTTGCAACAAAAATTGTTATATTTTCTATAAAAACAAGTAAAAATCATCTTTGGATGAAATTAGAAAAGATTCATTAAAATTTTTTAAAAACGTCAATGGTCAAAATAAAAGTGAAATTCATTCTATTGAAAATTTGTACTGATTTTCTTGTGCTTTGTATATAATATATTTAGTAAACAATACTTTTATTGATTTTAAATCATATGGAAAAGTATTATATGAATACTGAATTATCAAACTTTTTATCATGATTTTAGTTGAATAGTTAATTATGTTTTTTAAAAATAATTTTTAAATATTATTTTTGTGTGTTTTGTGTCATTCCTTTGTCACTTTTGCTCAACTAAAAATATAGTGTGTCTTTGGGATCACCAAATGTTTGCAGCGCACGTGGGTGATATTTAAATGTAGGCCCGACTGCCGCGAACATTTAAAATTATATATCAGAAAGAAAATTACAATTGAGCAAAAGGGAATAACGAAAAAAGATTCATGGTGTTTATATTTTAACAATTTTAATTCAGTTTGGTAAAAGATTGAAATATATAACTTGTATGAGAAATGCATGAAACGTGAAATGTCCTTGGTAATCAAAAAGGAAAGAAATAGACGTGTTTCAATGACAACATTGTGAAAAGGAGAGTTTGGAAAGTAAAGATTTGTCAAGGGTTATTTTTTTACTTGCAAGTGAAGAAAGGATCCACAAGTTTGTGCGGGTGTTGAGAATTTTTACATAAGGCCATGTGTTTACTAGTGAAGATGTAGTAGCAGTACTAGATGCAAGATGGTCTCCTCTCTTGTGCTGATGCTGATGGTGGCAATGTTGGTTTAGCATGCTGGCTAAAGAATACATTAGGGCTACGATAAATTATTAGTTCTTTTTTACAAAGCATAATACTAAATTATAGTTCTTGCAAATAATCTCTTGATACTGAAAATTGCTATTTTTACTAGAAAAAAATATTAAATACCAATCTGAAATTGAAAATTTGGACTTAATTGCTTCCATGCTCATTAGCCATACAGTATTGTACAAATAACACACATATGAATTTTACTTTAAATATTTGACAATGCCTATTTTGCATATCTCTAGACACAGTTTAGTTGTGTAATTTTTTTACCAAACTATTACATTGAAAAACCAAATAGGCAGGTCCAATTGGTAACTTAATATTTGCAATGAAAATGGAACAAATATTAAAATTATCCATTTGAATTGAAGTGTTTAAACAACTTTCAATATTCTTGGGAGGAAATATCTTTATTAGATGTTTTAAACTTGTTAAACATAAAAATTTGAACTTGAAAATAGATGCCTTTTTCTTTCTTCCTTTTTGATAATCCTATTCATACTTGAGAACATTCTTATTTCTTTATTTTTGGTGTTTTGGATGCCAAACTGCATGGAATTTATAATCTTAATTTTCTTTATCTGTGTGATAATTCTCTTTTAATCAAATTTTTTTTTTTTCAGATTCTATAGAAGATAATCCCACTGATGATGCATCTCATCATGGCAGTGGAACATTGCCTGCCAGGTAATATCATATTCCACTTTAAATATTATTATCAAAAGTAATTATTTTAAGGGATTTTTCATATTTTTTTTTTTTTTTTTTTGTTAGACTATCACTGTTAAGAAATATATAAATTAATAAATTATTGAATTGATACCCAATAGTTTCTGCTAGGTTCAAAATTAGAGAGTGATTGATATCAATTATAAAGTGTTTAAGATTTATTAATGTAGGCATTGAGTTAACAGAATTTGAATACAATTTTGTTTATGTTACTAAAGGCCACTAATTCTGTGGCTATTTTAATCAATATTAAAATTAAAAGATTTTAGCATAAATGCAATTTGGGTTTCCATAAACAAAAATTTAATGGGTAATCTGAAAATGGTTTAACATCAAGGATATTTCACAAAGCAAATAGAAAGAAAATATGAAATGACTCAAAAATCCATCTTGAAACAGTTATGGTTTTATTTCAACTCTTAGTCTTTACTTTTTCTTTTAAAAAAAGACTGTTGTTTATTAAAGTTAGTCAGGTTAGAAAAAATTTTTTCTTTTCTTTTGAGAAATTTCTCTTGGCATAGGATGATTGGAATAAGTTAAATTTTGCCATTCAACAGAATAATCAATATATATAAAAATATACAAAACAATAAGTAGTTTACATCCAAAGTGTTTCACTACTTATATATATATATATTTATATATATATATATATAAGGTAGTTTCATTTGGTTGTCTGTACATGCCATTGTTTAAGGTCATAGCCTATGTATGTATAATCTCCTACAGCCCAGATCACTGAGCCAATCATGTCCAAACCTGGCATGATAATGATCCATAACCTAGGAATAGTGCACATCTTTTTTAAAGATTAAGGTCATAGTCTATATGTATATCCTCTTATTTGCCCCACACCACTGAACCCATCATGACCAAAAGACTATCACGGTCTCCTATGCACACCATTTTTGTAAGTTTGAATGAGATTACCCTCTTACACCTTAATCCCCTAAACCAATTTTGAGGAAATTTAGTATGATAGTGCTCCCTAAAATAGGCCAAAATTTATTGCGCTGTATCTCTTAACTTTGACCTTCCAAAATAATGCTGTCAAAAGGTTTCAAACATTTCTTGTGGTTGGAAATTGTTAAATATAATTGAACTTATTAATTCTTTTGTTTTCTTTTCTACTTATATGTTTGAAATCAAACACACGCATCATAATCTAGAAAGCATTGATGATGAGGCATTGATTATAAAGACAATGTTAGGATCTATTTACGTCTGCAATTATCTCATTGTTTTTTTTTTGTTTTTTTTTTCTTGTCACCTTATGTTCAATTTATCTCAGATCCTCCACCCTCTTCATTTTTCCCATAAACCTCTTGTCCTTCTAACATTCCAAAAATAGCTTTGGTCTTCTTCAATGATAAAAAGCTTTCCAGATTCTTTCTTCTTTCTCTCATTTTCCTTTTGAAAAAGACCAGATAAAGAAAAAAAAACTAACAAAAAGGGTCTACCCAGTTTCTTTTCATGAAACTTACAAAGAGACTTGATCATATGCGTAATCTTCTGAGGTATTTCTGAATTTACTGTTTGCTCTGTATGTTTATTTCTGCAATTAAATCAAAAAGATTTCAATCAGAAACCATCGGATTTACTGAGTGCTGGCTTGATAGTTAACCATTACACATTTGGTATTAGTCATTAACTTTGCTTAATGATTTTAAATCAACGCAATAAAATAAAAAACAATCCTAGATTTTTCTAGACATAATCAAATGTCCTTATTTCAGAAACTGGCAGAATTTATTGCTACAAGTATAACATGATTTTTACTAATGTAATGAATAATTATAGTAATCTTTTCACAAAAGTTTTAGTGCATAAAAAAATTAATATTTTTGGTGTATTAATTTATGTTGATTCATCAATACATAGGTGCCATAATTTAATATGGAACAATTGAAGCAGACCATCAGCAATAAAAATAAGGACGAATATAAAAGAAATAACTTAGTTTGAGAGTTATGTTCAAAAACAAGAAAAAATTCAATTCAAATTATTAAAAAGAAAAATTAAAATCAACTTAAATAAAATATGTCTGAATATCAATATTCTGCCTAAATTTGCTTAAATGAACTAGTATGCGATCAATTAGAAGTTAAGAATATATAATCTTAATATATAAAATTAACTATTAAAATTAAAAATTAAACTATTATCTTAATATATAAAATTAACCCACAAATAATTAACAGGTTAAAAATAGTTACAGATTTCATTATTGATTTTAAAAAAATCAAACAAGAACTTTTAAGAACAAGATATTCTATCACTTAATTAGCAACACCAATTTTAATATATAATTAATTAAGACACAACAAAGCAAAAGAACATCCAACACTAAAATAACAGAAGCCATTTTTACAAAGTTTGATAAAAGATCTTTACATTCAAAATGTTATCTACAATACAAGGAAATTTTAATTTTGCATTGTTAAAACTCTTTAACCAATTCATATATATGTGTGTATTGAAATTATCAATTTTCATATTCAGTTTTGAAAAAGTTTGTTACAAATAGCTATTTTTAATCTAATATATTATGATATTTCTAGCTGAAGATTTACTTTTCATGATAATATTCTGTAAATGGATAAAGTTTTGAGCCTCTTCACCCTCAAAGACATTATATTCATTTGTCCACATTATTATTATTATTATTATTAAATAAATTAGATTTTTTTAATGTTAAATAATAACTCCTTAATCATAGCAGTTTGTCATCATTTTTTTTTTTGGCTGGGCAGACTGAGTCATTGGTCCAAGGGCCCAGCACTTCCATTAAAATTATTAAAAATTACTTTGTTATACACTCTAATACATTGCTCCTAAATTGGGTCACTCTACTTTGCCTGTACATCATAATGTGTGTCTAATGGCCATTGCTGACTACCAGACATAGTTAAGCCAATATGCTCCGATCACCTGCTGCACAGCCTCTACATGATGTGTAACTGTAAAAAGTGGATTCTATTTTCAGCTTGAGAGTACATAACACTCTCAGTCTGCTCCTGTGCATGAGTGTTTATTTTCTTTGTTTTGTTTTTTCAAATATTACACAAATACATTGCTAATTGGTTATATTTGGTTTTGATACAAATCACATTAGTTTAATTTTGATTGATAAAAATAATTGTGAATTTAGTTTCAATTTGACTGAATACAATATTGTTAAGTCATAAAAACAATGAATATAAGTTTATAAAGAATAGATTGATTTTTTGTTATCAATATTTTAGTTTTTTGGACGATTAGAACCATTTGTCTTTATTATACATTAATTTTATGATAATGACAATTTTAAATGGTGTTCAAGGGGACTATAATATTAGATTATACAATTTGATGTTTATTGTTTGTTGTTGTTTCTTATGTACTTTTTGTGACTTTTCTAGTCATTTAATAGAAAAACCTTTTTTTTAACAATTTGTAAAAATAATAATATTAAAATCTATAAATAGGGGGAAAATAGAATTTTTTTTTTCTAAACTAGAAGGATTTCTAAATCTAAGAAGTATTTTACAACAAGATGTGATAGATACAAAATTCAGAAATTGAGAAAAATAGGAAAATGTTGCTATGACAACATGGCCAAAGGGCAAGTTACTGGCAAATTTTTAGAACTCTACTTCAATAAATTTTTCATTCTAATCAGCTTCAAATTCAAAGAAGATTGGCATTCAGGTATGTCCAACAAAATATTGTTATCATATTACAGTCTGAAAAAATAAATTCCACGGAAGTAATAGATAAGAATTGAATTGGCAAAAGAGATTTCTACAAAAATAAAAAAGAATCCAATTGTAAAAGCTGAAAGAAAGCTGTTACTGCTCCTCAGCAGGAAGGGTTAGGAATATATTTTCTTTATATTCACATGTACAATACATTTTGTATATAAATATGTTTCAAATTAAAAAGGATGTCTTCTACAGTTGCAAATGGGCTAAAATACTGCTAGGAGTTCTCAAAATAAGGGCTTTTCTTACAACAGTTGTAATGTTATGAAATCGGAAATATCAAAACAAATAGATTTTATTATAGTATATTATTGACACTAAATTAATGTTTACTGGCAGTGTTATATACTATTACCTTAAGCATAGGTTTGCATTTAGTTTAGAATCTTCACTGTTCCTAGTAAAGTTAAGGTAATGAGCATGTAAAACTCGCCTTGTGCCTAACTTATGTTTGAGCTCAAACAAGTAGATATATCATAGTATGGCTAAATTCTTCTCAACTTTCAATATTTACGATTTCATAGAATTAAGATATATGTTTTACCAAATTTGCTAAAAGAATATTGAAAATAAATTAATATTTAAGAAAAATCTTTTATTATTAAATTTTTGGTTGAAAATAATAGGTAAGCAAAAAAGTTCCGTCTATTTTTTGATTAGCCATGAAATTTAGTTGAAACATGAAATGTGTGTAGCAATTGTTTTGAAATTTAGACAGCCAGAAGAAAGAAAAATCCCAAACCATACCCGGCCATCAATTATAAGCTGGACAGCTGGGAGAAAGGTATAAGTGTCTAGAGTGGGAACCTTCTTATCACTGCTTTCTTACCACCATACAGCATCCTTATTCAATTCAGTAATCACCAGTGATGAAACGCCCTGTCGGCAGGGGCCTTAGAATGCGCCGACTGCCCCCCTCCTGCAAAGAGTAGAAGCCCCTTACTGGAGGGCCACCTGTTGGCCGTGGGTGGCATCCCGTGATGCCTGGGAAAAGGATCCTGGTGGCTGAGCAACTGATGCCTAGGGTAAATAAAGGTATCAGTTTTGCAACACTCCACTTTGGCCTCGTACTGGGCTAAGACGGGTGGTCGGAAGGGCCCGGTCCGATCAATCGGCCAGTCATGACCAGCCCACCACTTACTAACAAACATAACATTAAAACCAATTACTACTAACCCTTCACTAACAATACCTATCTTTAGAAGTGGTGCAAGCGGTGACTAGGGTCAATCAATCGAGAGGAAAAGATAAGACATGGATGTATCCCTCTGACTCTTCACATTTTTACTTGGATGGAGAGAGTTATGGAACAAAAGTGCTCGAAGCTTCAATCTTGAAAGAGTATACCATTTCCTGTAATCCTGTTGTAACCAGGGCGAATGGGTTTCCCCCCTGTGTGCAACCCAAGTAGGGCTCCGACGAGGGTGGGTGGCAGGGGTGGTAAAAAGAAAAGACAACACAATTTCTATGAGCAATTATAAGACCCCAAGTAAAAAAATACTTATAGTAGATAGTTCTGATAGCGATACAAATGATAAATCAGCTTTTTTTCCAACATTCATAGTGTTGGAATCTACAGAAAAAATACTGCTCTCAGAATTATCCCCTTTTGAAATCGAAAAAATACTCAATGGCATCAAACCAAAAATGGTTAAAAAATTAAGAAATGGCAACCTTTTAATTGAAATAACTAAGAAAACCCAAGCAGATGAACTCCTAAAATGGAAACATTTTGATAATATAAAAATAAAAACATATGCACACAAAACACTAAACATATGTAAAGGAGTCGTGAAAAGCCCTGAACTTTCACTTTGCTCCATTGACGAACTTCAAACAAACTTAAAGGAACAAAATGTAATTGATGTCAGAAGAATTCAAATAAAATGAAAGAATGAAATTATAAATACACACACATATATACTAACTTTTAATCAAAAAAAAATCCCACCAGAAATAAAAATACCCTATGAAAAACTAAGAGTTGAAACATACATTCCCAATCCTCTACGCTGCTATAACTGCCAAAGATTTGGCCACCACCAAGATCGATGCACACGCCACCCAGTGTGTGGAAGATGCGGTGAAAACGACAAGCACACAAACTGCCAAAAAACTTACAAATGTGCCAACTGTAAAGAAAATCACAGTACCTTTTCAAAAGAATGTGAAATCTGGAAAAAGGAAAAAGAAATTGTTAAAATTAAACATACCCAAAACATCACCTACCTGGAAGCCAGAAAAAGGGCAGAAACAGTGAAATATTCAGAAATAACTAAAAAAAAAAAATGCCTCTATCTCAAACAAACATAATGACAGTTACTACACAACCAACCTAGATATAAAAATCCAAGATCTCACCAACCAAATAAAAATATTGATCAATACAATCGAAAGAAATGCAAAAAACAAACCTGAATAATACCCCAATAGAACCCAAAATCCAAACACCACATCCAATCATCATCGGCAGTCACTCATGGTTGAGTATGACTGTCCTCCGTCTTGGGACCTGTGGACCCTTTTGGGGAGGACGTCTGCGCGTGATGTCTTTTAACGTGGGGAGGCTGATGCACCTGCAGTCACCACACAGACCCTTGGCAGGGGAGGGCCTTGTTCCAATAGCATGGAGAACCACGACGACTGGAGGCCATCCTCTGTTGCAGCTTCCATCCACCATCAGTGCCGTTGTGTCATTGTAGACATAAAGAAATTTAATTAAACGCCTTAATCCAACAACTACCAAAACAGGGTTCATACAGAATTTTAATATCTATTTTCAAGGACTTTTCCTGGACTTTTCAAGGCAAAATTTGATACATAAACAACGATATAGTAATCCAAAAAATCTCAGTTACTGACAACAGAACAAGTCATTTTCATTCATCTCTTTTTTTTAAGCAAGTTTTAAAGGTCACATAGTTATTTACTTCAAGTTCACACAAAGTTCCCTACAGTATCACACAACAAAACTGGTCAACTATTTACGGCTAGAATTTAACAAGACATATCACAATGTCATTCAGTGCCTTTGACAAAGTCTTATTTCTTTTTGCTTAGTTTCAAGCTTTTCTTTGAGCTTAGGAAAAAAATTATGAATAAAAAAATTGAACTGGTTAACATTTTCAAGGCATATTCAAGGTATTTTCTATATTTTCAAGGACTTTTCAAGGCAATAATAAAATCAAGGCCTT
>JAUZSX010180196.1:0-16497 GCA_034780655.1 Idiosepius hallami
CGTGTATGATTGTTCTATCGACTATATTCACTGACTTTGTGTCCTTAAATTGATGCTTACCACTCGGCACCACAACACTTACTCAGTACAATCATTATGCCATTTGTTCCCTTTTAATGAATATCAAATTATTTCAATTTAATAATGCAATTATTGCCATTTAATCCATTTGAATGAAAATAGAACATTCTAGTTTTTATTGTGTTTTGATGTGATGTTTTTATATTTTGTTTTATTTAAGTTTTTTTGTTGTGTATTTTTATGCATGTTTTTTGTAAAACATATTTTTTTCTTGTGATATTGATATATGTAGGATTCTTTAGCTAATAGTAACAATTAGAATATTTAATTTTCATTCAGGTTGGTCTAAGGCTGATAATGATTGTAGCATTTAAGTGCATTAATATATAGATAATAATAATAATAATCTCTTTGTATTTTGTCTAACCTTTTTTTTCTCTCCAAAAATAAGTAAAGACAAACAACTACCTTAAAAAAACAAACAAAACATAAACAAGCAAAAACTCTATAACAAGTAAACTAGGTAGAGTTAATTAAATTAGTTTTCTGCATCAAATGACCTAAGAAAAGTCGAACGGCTGGTTAAATAAATCAATCAATCAATTTTGTCTGTTGTTTGTAGACTATGCTGGTGATCGTCGTGAAGGTATCAACCAATCCGTAAGCAGTGAAGTCTCCAATATTTTTAAAGGCAAAACAACCAACCAATTACTTTTGCTTCAGGATCAGATGAAAAAAAAACTTCAAGGAGGAGAAGGTGTTGATGTAGGTAAGGAAGAAAATCACTTCAAATCAAATGTTCTTAAAACTTTTTTTGTTTATTATTTCTTTCCTCTTCTACTTAAATATAGATTACCTCCAGCTAGGTGATTATATGATTACCTCTCTTTTAAAACTTGGGAGATGTTCCAATTCAGCTTGAGTGATGATCTTGGCCAAACTCTGGATAAAAAGATTGTTTCGCAAATTCTTAGCCCCTTTTCGTAAGAGTCAAGGGGAGATAATAAAGATGTAATATAGATTCACCTTGCTGACTCTTACCCCTCAGTCTTTTTCAGTTGTACAGTTGTTCCGTTCTATCTGAATCTTCTTTAGATTCAGGTCTGAAATCAAAATCCACCAGAAAAGACACAGAGACTGGTTTCTGATCTCCATCATTTATTTTCACTGTCTCTAACGTCACTGACCTTCTTGACACCGACCATCCAAACACTCTGACTGACTTTACTGCCCCAAATTTGTCAAATCCCAGAAGCAGTTAAGACTTAACAAACATAACTAAATGACACATGGTCCCTTTTAACTATCATGAAACCATTGTTATGAATGACCAATGCCATCCATAATATTACAAAATCAAGGTGGGCAAGTTCACTCTGTATAATGGATCAAACTTTAAAATTATTATATATGAATTCGAATCCCAGACATTCCATTCACAATTGGGCTAAAACCCCTGGGAAAGGCATGAATTTCTATATCCCATCCAGCTATCAATGAAATGGTCCATATTGTGTCATTCAAACAATTGTTATTATTTAATGTTAAAAATCCCAGACAGATGCATTGAGTGTCTATAGTTCTAAATGAGCATTGTCTCAAAAATGACAGTTTCAATCCTACTCAAAGGCAGTAATTACTTGGTTATGGTTAACACACCTGAAGAAAGCCAAATAGGGAATCTTTTAAAATTTTAGAAACAACCATAAAAAAATCTATCATTTTTAAAATTTAAAAAAAACTATAAATTGTTATTTTATTAATTTATATAAATATTGTTTTTCTTTAAGGTTATTGGGAGTCGTTGTTGTCCCAACTTACTGCTCATATTGCTAGAACTCGCTTACGAGAACGACATCAGGAAGTTTTAAGACAGAAACTCTTTAAATTGAAACAAGAGGTAAAGTACATTTAAAGTCTATTTTTAATGTTTTGTCTTAAAAAACCACAATATTGAAAGGGAGTTTCAAGCTGTTATCTTTGAAAGCAAAATTTGTCCCAAAAAGAAAAAAACTTTTTTATCATAAAGCCTAAAAACTTCAAAAGTTTTGAATTCTCAAACCTAATTCATTCAGGATCATTCAGTTCAAAAAGTGATTTGTTTGAATTCTTAATATTTAAAAATATTCATTTTATTTTTGATTTAACACAATGTTAAATCTTCGGGGGCATAAAATTACACATTTTTATTTGGAACCAATACAAAATCTAAGTTTCTTTCTAAAACTGATACAAAAATTTCTTGTTTTTATTCGAATACTGATTTGTACAAACATTGGGATGTTCAACAACTGGACGTTCAACTGTATTGCCTTGGAGTGTCCACTTGGGATAGTGGATAGGCAGTTGTTCTTTGCATATACCGACTTGGTTGAGTACCAACCTAAACTAAACACATGGCCAGTTTTCTGGGATCCTTATAACCCTGAACTTTTATGTTGCCTTTCACCTTGATGATTTACTCTCATTGAGTTGATGCGTCTCATCTACCCGGGTTTTAGGCAAGTGTTATCCTTACACCTAGATGAGTTACTCTCCAAATGAGTTACTTTCTAAAAAAAAAAGCCATAATTTTTTTAACACCCAATGTACAATGTAGCCATCACCCCATAGCAGACGCTATGAGCCTGCAAAGATCCAATTTTTTCAAATCTGACCCCTACCAGCTATTTTTCTGGCTCAAAACCAAATAAAAATGTTTCCACTAGTCTGAATACCCCATATATCAAATTTCAAGTCCCTAGAACAAAAATTGGCAAATTAGTTTATAGTAGAGCCTTTTCCTCACACACACACACAGACAATCTTGCTCTTATAGATATGTAGATTATAAATCTAGATTAACCTTTTGATATTGCACACCTGTTTTTTGGACCACCTGATATAACTGCCCTTGAACCCGTCAGGTCACAAAACTTGTATGATTGTCCTCTTTTTGAAAGTAGAATTGAATCGATTTTTTTAAAATGATTTGTTCCAATTTCATTGGAATGTGTTAGCTTTTCGGGGTCATTTACCCTTTTGTTCCCTAATCTCTTTATTATTATTTGGATTCATTTTTGTTTTCAGCAAGGAATCGAATCTGCCCCCTTGTTTCCAATTTTAGGGGGCAATGAAATACCGTCAAAGAATGTAGCACGATCGTTGTCGTCCAATATAAACGATCACAGGGCAAAACGAGGGGAAAGAAGCCCTCCCCCAATACAGGATCAAGCACGGGACGGTCCATCAACCGTTCTTCTTGGCTCTGCATCGGACAAGGATGGGAAACGTGGAGACAATGAGGAACAGGAAGAAGAGGAAGAAGAAAAGTAAGTCATTTTGTTAGAAGACACTTTTATAAAAGAATTAGTATTGGGTCGGGAGAGTCTATTTCTTAGGGAGTCCTTGTACAAAAGGATGTGGTTATGGCTGACAATTAAAAAGAAATAAAATTGAAATTTGAATCTATTTGGCCTCAATGTATAATTTATCATTATTATTATTAAGTAGAAACTCAAATTATAACCAATTTTGGAAAGGTATGAATCCCATATTTCCCCCTCTAGCTATGGATTAAATAGCACAACTTGTGTTATTCAAAACAATGTGATGATAAAAAAAAGAGATGCTCAATTAAAATGATCGTTCTCGAGATTAAATGACCAAAAAGGTTGATATGCTGTAATACAAATCAACCAACAATCAAATTATGATATTATTTATAATTTGTTATTATTATCATCATTATTATTATTATTATAAAAATAAAAACTCAAATTATAATCTGAAAAGAATAAGGATTGTCAGTTCCTCGTCAACTTACCCTCAAATATTTTTATATGTATTTCCCTTGGGAAAGGTATGCACCCTCTTTTCCCAGCTGCTAATGACTGATTGTTACAACTACCAATCTATCATTAAAAGATTTTTCTCTTCATTAAATCACAGAAAAATTGTTTTGTTGTTAAACAAACAAAACTTTACTCGTTTAATCATATCTTTGATTTTCACAGACTGAAAGTATCAGATTTACTTGGTTGAACACTAAACCAAGTTAGGCACAAGGTCATTTTTATGTGCTTGATATGCCAGGGATTTTTCAATTCTGTTTTACCCTTTACCCAGATGAGTTGCTCTCCCAAGTTAACAAGTCCCATCTGCCTGAGGCAGCTAAAACTAATGGTTTTGACTGTGATTTGAACTTACGTAATGCAATTACAGAGCCCAAGATTTTACCAGTGCTCCACCGTCGCTGCCCAGAGACTAAAATTATATTTATTACAACTACATTACTTTTGTGAATCCTGACAGTGATCAGGCTCACCTCTAGAATTTAATACTTTGTTAGACATTTTGTCTGGCCAGTGTTCTATACCCACCCAGGTTTTAATATTGGGTCTTGAAAGTAATCTGGATCACCTCTAAAATCTAAAAGTTCACAAGATATTCATTGATCAGACCAGAGTGCCTTTGCCTACAATATATATTAATTCTAACTTAAACAAAAATAGCTTCAAAATTTAAAATTTTCTTTTGTTCTTGGATAGTTTAGACTTATTTTTTTTTTATTCTAATTAATATTGGTTTATATTTGTTAGTCATTAAATATTGCTTTAAATTTTAACTTTTATTTTTTTCTATCTCCACTCTGAAAACAAACAAAAAAACACGCAGCAATGAACCTGTTTTTACAGAAGAAGATCTGGCTCTTCAATGTCAAGATGAATATGTGACAGGCAATTATTCTCCTCGCTTATTAAGGGTTGAGGAATTGGAAATTGATGCTATTGTATATGATCCTGTTGATGACATGAAGAAATTGGAACTGGCTCGGGAACAAGTACGCACCACTGGAAGAGTTAGGGTAGGTTTCTACAAGAATCAGACAAAAAAACATTTCAACTTTTAAATTTATTACATTTTTTTCTAGAAAATTTTTTTCTATTCCAGTTTTATCAACAGGATTTTTTTCTTTTCTAAGTTTAATCTTAACCAAATGAATTTTCATGCTTGCATTTTTCTATTTAATTCATGATTTTTTGAGGCTTTGCTTTAAAATGATATTTTCTTTTTATTGCCTGCATGCTAGAATTTTGACTTCTTAATAGTTTATTTACTGGGTCAAAGTACGGTATATTCCAATGTATATACAAAAAAAAATGTAGATCACACATGTAAATCTTTATGTCTTAAATTCTTTCCAGTTTTGGAGGAAAAAAATTAATTGGCCATGCTACCAAACTACATCGCCAAGATATTGCAAAACTTTAATTTTAATGTATATATTTTTACAAAAACGCTTATATAAAAGTTTATAAAATCTTACATTGGTTATGTGATCAATCACTTCTGAACACCAATAAATTTTTTAATAACTTTTCTTTTATTGAATGAAAATTGAAAATTTTTGTATCAAAAAAAGATTCTCATCTGACGTATGAAGTGTAAAAATTGTTTGAAAAATAAGCAAAGCAGTTCAAAACAAATAAAACTAACCTTTAACCTTTCAAGCACTACTAAAAAAAAATGAATTCTAAAAATCTGAATATTTCTTTAAAAAAATTCAAATGTTGAATATATTTGCAGTTGGATGGTGAACTTGAATTTGAAAAAAAAGCTCGTGAAGGAATGGGAGACGATGAAGCACAATTTAGTGTTGAAGTTTCTCTTGATCAACAAGCTTTCCTTTGGTCTGACAAATACAGGCCGAGAAAACCACGATTTTTTAACAGAGTTCATACGGTAAGTAGCTCTCCTGTGTCTAGAGGAGGAAGAATATTTAGTTTTCTTTTTTATTTCTTTTTTTCTTTTCTTTTTGCATTTACATTATGTTTTTTTATTTGACTTTTAGGAAATTTTAGTTTTTCTTTTAAACTAGCACTTTTGCTTTGATACACCTTTTGTACTCATTTTGTGCTCTTTAAGATTCCACAATTTTTTTTTCTTGCATAAATTCTTGAAAATTGAAAACTATTTTAGTAAATGCTGCTTGTATTTTCCCCCTTTTATCCTTTATATATAAATGTCCCCACCCTCTACAGACTTTTGGGTATTTTTTGACCAGTACCATCATTTAAGCCTTTATTGGGGGGGGGGGAAGCAGCTTTAGGCTTCTCTTATTCCAGCCTGTTTTATACCACATATAAATATATGTATAAATATATATTTATCCACATACACACACACACACACAGACATATGTATGTAACAATTAACTTTGATTTTGTACTTACCTTGGTATTTTTGTGTTCTTTGATATTTTTCTCTCTCTTTCTCCATTTTTTATTCAGGGATTCGAATGGAACAAGTACAATCAGACCCATTATGATATTGACAACCCCCCTCCAAAGATTGTACAAGGATATAAATTTAATGTAAGTACTAATTTGAAACATTGTTGCTTTTTAATAAAAATTCCCCCAAATAGTTTTGTTTTTATTCTTATTTTTTCTTTTTCTTCTTTTAATAAATCCAAGAGTTATCTCCCTTGAATTAAAAAAAAAAGGGTTTCATTTTCTTGCCTGATTTTTAAAAGAATTTTTATTTTAACCTTTTAACTTTGATCAAGGCTTGCCTTTGTGCTCCTTTTTTGCTCATTTTTCTCTGTGTTTTTTTTTTAAATTTTATGAATTTATTTCCTTTTTAAGAAAACTGCCTTCCTTTTTTTGAAAGCTGAAAGTAATTCTAGTAAAGTGTGATTATATTAATAATAACCAGTTCAACCTCCATACAAAAGACGTGAAAGGCTTCAAATAATTCCATTTTTCAACTTTCTGATTCAAATCCACATTAAATTTGTCCCATTGGTCCGAATACACAATATATATCAAATTTAAAGTCTCTAGAATAAAAATTGGCAAAATATTTTTTCAAACAGGCAAAGGCACTTTTTTATTATTATTGTATATAGTTGTTTTTTTTTGTTTTTTTGGCTTGGCTGTGTGATATGGAAAGAAAGTAGGCTGCCACTCATGCAGCTTGCTTCCCTCTCTCTCCACTATGATGGCTTGTCCAAAGGAACAGCAAGGGCTAATATATTGGGGGGGGCTGACAAGGTTGCAGGTGTTTTTTTGTGACACCATCTTTAGATGCCCAATACGCAAAGACTAAGGCTGCATCTACTCAGTGGTTTGACCCTGCCCCCAGATACTAACCTATCCTGGCACAAGATAGGGTACCTTGTATTCTTAAATGGTCACTTTTCTAACTACTGACCAGGCTTGAGGTTGCTTAACTTTGATGATCTGATGGAAACCAGTGTCTTCTATGTGACTTGATACTATTTTTATACTGGGGAGGTCCACTTGGGTTAGTGGATAGGCAAGTTTGAATCTTAGTCATTTCATTTACATTTGGATTAATGCCCTTGGGAGAGGTATGAATTTTCACAATCCCTTCAGCTACTGATCAAATAGTGCATACTGTGTTATTTAAAAATAAAAACATTGTTTTTGTTTCCGTAGATTTTCTACCCCGACTTGATCAACAAAGCGGACACACCCGAATACACTTTGGTAAGTGGAATAATTTCCATCCAAAACCAATGCAAAAATTCCTTGTTTTTTAGTTCGGATAAAGATTTTTTTGAAAACTGGGGAATTCAAAAACCGAAGTTTCACTTTATTTGCCAAAAAAAAAGAGTTTTGGTAATAAATAAATAAATGAATATTAATAACAAATTCAGAAAAAAGTTTTCAACATTTTTTTTGCTTTGAATCAGCAGAAAAACTTAGCCAGAAATTTTAACAAAATTTTACCCTTTTTATATAATAAAAAATTGGCAATTATGACATCTGATCGGTTGTTTTGAGCGCTAGCTCTAAATCCTTCAATTTTATACAAATTTAGGAATAGTGTTAGCAAAATATTTAGACATTGAAAAAAACAATGATAAATTTTCAGATGAACAAAATATGATTTCAATAAAAAAAAAATCTTTTTTAAATAATTTTGTTTATTTTATTGGATTTAATTTTTTCCATTTCAGACTCCTTGCCTTGATAATAAAGATTTTGCCCTTTTAAGATTCCACGCAGGTCCACCATATGAAGTAAGTAAAACATAAAATTTTAATATCTTTATCTTATTGAGACTAAAACTGAATGTCTCAAAAGATGTCTAACTCATGCTGACCTCATAGTCAAGACGCTTAGTGGTGCCTCCCTTAAAATGGTTGAGGATTGTGTCTATCTTTGAATCAGAGAAAGACTTCAACACCACAAAAGGTATGGCATGATCAGCTGGCATTGATATGCACCGAATTTGGGCATTACGGCTACCAAAAAACATCAAGATAAAATTTTTTCAGGGCTATCATTAAACTTATTCTACTCTATGGCTCAGAAACATGGACACTTTCTAGGAAACTAAAGAGGAGACTTGATGGAACCTACATTCGCCTTTTAATGAGAGTGGAAGTCTCTATTGGAAAGTACATCCAACAATATCAGATGTTTATGGCAATCTGTCTCAAGTGCCTGAACTCGTGAGATCTTGAAGATAACAATTTGCTGGCTTTTGCTACCCCTCTAAAACTGAGGTGATTGTATCTCTTCTATGGAAAGCATGTTCTGATAATCTGAGAGCAAGAAAACTAACATTTCCTGATGTCATCTCCAGAGATATAAGTATCAGAAGTGAGGCCCTAAGGATGGCAATGCTTGATAGAGAAGTTTGGCACAGGTTAGTTCATAACAGTGACTATGGTTGACTAATAATAAAATAAAAAATACTGATCTCTGCAGGTTTAGACGGCTCAACCACTAAACACACACAATTTAGTGGCAAATCTGGTAATTTGGACTTCACGCGAGGTGCCTAGCCACAAGTATAAATGTCTGTCTAACCAAAAGCTAAGGGAGTATCTATCCAGTGCTTTAACCATACCCTCAGGTACTAACATATTATACCATGTATTCTTATATGGTTACCCATCTAAGTACTGACTTGATTCTACTTTGCTTAAATTTGCCGACCTGATGGCAACCGGTGTCTCCAACACGACTTGGCCATATTTTTTAATAACCGTGCTTCCCTGTATTTTATTGCCACACCACAATCACCATTTGCTTATGTCAAGATCACCCGGAGTCAAATTATTTCTTGTGTTTTCTTATTGGCTTATTTTTATTAGGGCAGTGAAGTTGGAGCATTGGTAAAAGCTCTGATTCTGGAATCGTAGTCAAAACCATTGCATTCACCTTAAAAATTGCCTTGTGCCAAACTTGGTTGGTGCTGCTCACCAAGTAAATATATCTAATATTACTATTATTATTTCATTCACCTTAAAAATGACCTTGTGCTAGACTTTGTTGGTGCTGCTTACCAAGTAAATATAATATATCTAATGTTACTATTAATATTGCATTCACCTTTAAAATGGCCTTGTGCCAAACTTGGTGCTGTTTACCAAGTAAATATATATTATTATAAGTGCGACTTATTTTCTTGTTTGTTTTCTTTCCAACAGGATATTGCTTTCAAGATTGTCAATCGTGAATGGGAATATTCCTACAAAAGAGGTTTTCGATGCCAATTCCAAAATAACATCTTCCAACTTTGGTTTCATTTCAAACGTTATCGTTACAGACGCTAACAAAAAATGCTTCAAAGAAAATTTCCACAATAAATTTTTTATTTTTATTTTCTCATTTATTTGTGTGTTTTTGTGTGTTTTTGACCTGATGTGAAATAAGGACCAAAACCCACGTTGTTTTGATAAAATATAAAACAAATTCACTGGAAAAATCCGACTCGAAACAAATTTAAAAAATGAAAAAAACTTATCATTTTACTTTTCAACAATGCTGTTGAGTGTCTGTGTGTGTGAATACACATTCTTCTCACTCAGGTTTTTGTTAACAAGTTAAAAAGTTCTTGGTGTCATAGTCATGCACGTCCGAGCTGACAGACATTGCATCACCTCAACTGCCGTTGGTGACCAAAGGATTTGCTGTCTGTAGTGACGGAGAATGTTCTGCTAGGACTGATCTTTATGTCAAAACAATCTCTTTTTTTATATATTTTCATATAGATCTTTCCAGAACAATCTGACATCACTGATCACCAGTGACACCATCCATTCAAAAATGTGTGCCCTTTATATTACTACACTGAAGCATTAGGTAGGTCCACATCTATGCTGAAAACGTGAATTTTGGGGGCCTATTGACTCTGGTTTGAAGATAAAAATTATTCAAAAACCTAACTTTGCCAAATGACCATTTTTCTTTTTAAATTATTATTTCAATCATTTGTAAACTAAAATGGTAAACTAAAATATGAAGCTAAAAATATTATCTATTCATGAAAATCAGTAAAATTCAATTCAATGAGACATATCCGTTTATATCTTTTAAAAAAATACTTAAATAAAGTTAGGTCTTTTTCCTATGGAAGACCAAAGCTGAAAATTAAAAAAATTGAATTTAAAAAAGCAATTATTACTTCCCCATTTTTTCTAAATAAAGAAATGTGTAAAGAATTTGTTTATTATACGTTATGAGGCGTCATTGAAATTTAAAAAAAAAACATTCTTTGATGAATTCTTTCTTGTTTTGGGAATTTTTGATAATTTTTCCTAAAATCAGAAAATAAAAAATTACCAGTGAATTATTTTTTCTAGATCTGTTTTTTGATGAATATTTGTAAGAATATAATATTAAGAATATAATATTGGTTGGTGCTGCTTACCAAGTTAATATAATATCTGTAAGCATATTCAATAAGGCGCTTAGGAAGTAGTGCCATATAAGAATATTAATCTTCCACTTACAGGAATTTTTATCAATTAATTTGAAATAATCAATCATCAAAGAAAACTTTAAATAATCAACAAATAATTTATTTGTGCCACGTATTTATATTTAACCCAAAAAACACAATTTTTTTTAATAAGCTTTACTTCTCGAAAATTTCCTAAATATTTCTGAAAAAATGAAATAAAAAACTTATTGTGTTTTCTTCAAACCTGTAAAAATTTTACCATTTTCCAATTAACATTTTAATTTTTATGATGTATATATTTTTTTTATTTAATGCTGGAGTCTTGAAAAATTATTTTTGAAAAACTACACAAAAGGTATCCATTATAAAATCAGCAAAATTTTTTAATAATATTATTTTAAAAAATATAAAAATCTAACAATAAGTCAATTTTTGAGAGATTTTTGAAGAAAATGTGTTAAGAAAAGCATGTCAACATTTGTTGAAACGAATAAGAAAAGATTGTAACATTGGATTCATTTCTCAGCTTTTCAAATTCATATAAAATGCAGAAAAGACTTTATAAGAGAAAAAGAGTCTTACAGTGGCTTAAAGAAAAAAAATGACTCTTTACATTGTTTTTGGCAATGCAATGAATTTTGGCCTATTTTAGGGACCACTATCATGCCAAATTTTATTGACCCTTGCGACCTAAAACATAAATGATTTGGCCATTACATGGTTTTCTAATAGAATGGGTCTGAGTGACTAATTGGTCATTTTGCTAAGTTAGGGTTAAGGTTGAGGGCATGGAAGAGGGTGTGTAACCGTTAAGACCAACATTATGTAAATCAACACACCATATGTAGCAGCAAAAACTCTTCTGTACTACTAAATACAGTCCACCAATAAGTTCAAATACACTTCTTCTGAATCTCCCCCCCATAGTGGCCTATCTTTATAGTGCTCACAACGAGGATTCATTTGCATAGGCGGATGTGAATCTACAAGAACCAGTAAAAGAGCAGGGATGCCATCTCGGAACTCTTAATTCCTTCTCTTGATCCCACAGAACAAACAGACACAAACATGTTTTCAAAGATTTTTAATGTTACATGAAAAATGGTAAACGGTTTTAATAGTGCAAAAATCTTATTCTTGATTTTTGCATGATTTTATGGCTAATCATCGTTTTCAGTCATTTGAAAAAACAAAATCTCTGGAACAACTAATTTCCGGTGCAAAAGAAATACGACAGTGTGATGTAAGTGCCTGCCTCAAGCACTTAAGGATTTAGGATTTCATCTTCAGAGCATTCTAGTATCTTTCTGTATGACTTCACGCCTAGATTGTTGTTATTCATTGATTGATTCAAGATGACAAACTGAAACAAAATAAAGAAAAAGAGGATTTTAATTTAAAGGTTAAAGAGTTCCTTTCAAGGTAAATAATACAAAATAGATTTTATTTCTATTTTTAGTTTTATTGTTTTTTTTAAACTTAGGCTGTTGATATCTGTGTGTGCAGACTAGTGACTACTGCAGATTTTGACATCACATGCATTTGAAACATTATTTCATTGCAGACGTTTTTTTTTTTTTTTCATTTATAAAATATAAATTTTTTTTTTTATTTATAAAACATAATTTTTTTTGTTTTTCCGATGAAATGTATGAACAATTTTATAAGAATTTTTCGGGTTATAATAAAATAAATTAATTTTTTTAAGTAACGGCAATGTCAAAATTTTTCATCTAATTTCAAAATCCTACAGAAAACTTGTTTTGGTGTGTTAACACTGAGCCGACGCGAGGGAGGAAGCATAAGGAAGAGAACAGCGGACGGGAGGAAGAGAGAAGAGCTTGTCGGCTGCTTCTTTGAGTTTGCATTGAGAACGAGTGGGGACAGCAGTTATTGAGTCGAAAGTCAGAGAGAGAAGATGGAAAGAAACTTATGAGAGAGATTAGAGTTGATGATGGAGGCTACTAAAAACTGAAATAGATAGAGGTTGTTTTAGTGAGTAAAAGAACTTTGTTGTTGAATGTTTTTATTTCATCAAAATGTGACTTTTGATCGACTGACTGAACTGTTTATTTGTATGTAACTGACTTCCCCTTGTTTACGTTCAAAATATATTGTGTTTCTGTTTATAACAACTGAACGTTGTTATTTATTCTTGTGTTGTGTTTTGTTGACGGTGCGAGAAATTCTTACAAAAATTTCTTACAACATTTATTATCATTATTTATAAAACATAATTTTTTTTTTGTTTTTCCGATGAAATGTATGAACAATTTTATAAGTATTTTTCGGGTTATAATAAAATAAATTAAATTTTTTAAATAACGGCAATGTCAAAATTTTTCATCTCATTTCAAAATTCTACAGAAAACAACAACAAAATTAAAAAAAAAAAAGAATAATATCTTTTGGTGAGCAGCAACAGCAGCACAGCAGGAGCATCAACTAAGTTTGGTACAAGGCCGTTTTTAAGGTGAATGAAATGAATGCAATGGTTTTGACTGGGAATTGAACTCGCATACTATGATTCCAGAGCCAGAGCTTTTACCAATGCTCCAGCTCGACCCTCGCATATCTTAAAAAAAAAAAATCGTCTCGTATAAAATGATGTCACACGTGCAGATTAGTTGTCAAAATTGCACACGCGTACCAATATCAACAGCCTTTAATCATTAAACCTAAATTATTTCCCTTGAAAAGAAGTTTTCAGTCATTAAAAATAAAATCCTTATTTTCTTTGTTTTATTTTAAAGAAACGTTCAACAAAAATTTTGTTTTGTCTAAATCCAGTCAGTTTGAATTAATGAAAAAGAATTTGCTTTTGTCTCAATCCAGTAAATTATTGAACAACAGTTTTGTCTTATTTCAATCAGTTAAAACAACCGTTTTTGTCAATGTAAGTAGTTTATTTATATTTACTTTATATCCTAATCCCAAGAATTAATAGAATTTACTATTCTCTCTTTAACATAGTTTATATTCTAATTAATCTTTATATTTATTTATTAAAAAAAAATATACAAATTTTGATTTTATATTTATAATTTTTTTTATTCTTGTTATCTTGTCAATAATTCTTAATATGTCCGTTGGCTGATAATCTTAAAGTTTAAAAAGAAACATTTGGTACAACCGGAGACTCAAGTCCCAAGGCGAAATAGCATGCTTCTTGCTTTCTTTACCCTTTAAACCCTAAAGAACCGAGGTCAAAATAACACACAACGATTTTTCAACCTCAACCTTTGGCCCCTGACTTCAAGTGTGGTCACTCGAAGCCATTCTAATAAAAAAATAAAACTACTAGGGTCGAAATGTCAGTGTGTCTTTTTTTGCCTTTGGTTATTAGGCCGCTATATCGGCTCCTTAGGACGAAAGGGTGAAGGTGAGGATAGTTAAAGTCGCCATTTTTCGACCCCAATGATTTAACATGGCGAAAAATCAAACAAAATAAATAAAAATTATAAATATTTTTAGTGCATAAGAAAGAGGAAGAAAAAAAAAAGTTCAAATTATTCGTTTAAAAAGTTTTTAGTAAAAAAAAAATTAAAGAGAAAATTCTTAAATCGGATGCAACGCGTTGTTTTTACGTAGAAAAAATGTATTATCAAACTCTTTCAAAAATCTGCTTTTTATTCCATTTGAACATTTTTTTGGTGCCCGGTAAAAAGGCCACCGGAAAAAGGCCACCGGTATAAAGCACCCTATTTTTTTAGGGGGGGGGGTGCTAGCAATACTGAAATGGTCGCCATTTTAATTAGTAATAAAAATTTTAATAATGAGACACCTACACTTTCAAACATCGTAAATACTTGAAAAATTTGATTTAAAAGCTAATTAAAAAAAAAATTAAACCAGTGAATACCAAGTTTTAGAATAGTAAAAAGTTTAATAAGAAAATTACTATTTTTATTTTTAATTGATTTTATTTATTAAAAATTTAACGAATTTTAATTAAGTCCAATGTAAAAAAATAAATTAAATTGAAAAAACCACTTACCTATAAAAATAATAATCAACGAGTACTTCTATTTTTCATTTTTTTTAAATTTGTCCAAATATATGTTTTATATTCCTGTTTTTTTTTTTTTTAATAAAGGATGTTTAAGCGAACATTTAAATAAGCCGCCAAAACATTTAACCAAAAATGCTTGGTTAAACGATTAAGCCAATAGAGTTATCTTTGCTACTTCCGTTGAAAAATATGGAAGCACATAACCGAAATAATTCTAAAAACGTAAAAAACACATTAAACTAAATATATTTCAAAAGTAATCCCGCGTGGTGCCCAAAAACAATTGCGTAAATGCCCGGGGACACGTTGACACTCTTCTGGGAAATTTTTTTTTTTTTTGACTTATTGTTGACATCACTTGAAAAAAGGTCACGTATCACTCGTCACTTGGACAAATAAGACAAAGATTAGGAAAAAATTAGTCAAATAAGTGCCATTTTTTTTGTTGTTAATTATGTAAACAAATTCATGAATAGTTTATTTAAACATTTTGTTTTATTTTTTTAGGAATGGATTTTTTTTTCAAAAATCTGAGAGAAAAAACAACATTAGAAATAAAAAATTTCATGTAGGTAACCATTTTTTTTCAGGAAAATATTTTCAAATTATAACCTAATTTAAAAAGAAAGAAAAAAATCAACGTGTTTTTTTTTTTAAAAAAGGTTTTAAACTTTCGACATTACAGGTAAATTTACACAAAACTATTTTTTTTTTAGTTTTAAACTAGAATGTTTTATTTATTGATCTTTTATCTTTAATTTGTTATATATAAGGCTTTGGTGTGAAAATTATTTCCTTTCTTTTTTTGCTAAAGAAAGCTTTAGAAAAAATCAGTATATTTTTGTCTATTGCTATAATTAATTTCTTTTTCTGGTTTATTCAAAAAAAGCATTTAGAAAGAAATCTTCCGATATGTCAATAATAATTTAATTTCCTGAATCTCTTAAATACATAATAAAATAAGAATCAACTTACCTTAAAAACTTGGTATTTTTGTTATTATTATTTTACTCATATCATTACTGTTATGAAGTATTTATCTTTCATAATAAAATGTAATTTTTTCTTTTTATTTACAGATATTCTGATTTTTTCCAAAAAAAATGGTTGAAGTGAATGAATATTTAAAAACGTGAAAATTCAACATTTTCTGATAAGAAATCAGGGTTCATTGAGACTAGAAAAGTTCTTGAATTTTGAGTTTTGCCTTGAAAAGTCCTTGAAATTATATTGAATTATGGAAAATGACTTGAATATGCCTTGAAAATGTTAGGATTTGTGAAAAAAAAATGAACTGGCTAAGCTCAAAGAAAAGATTTAAATTAAGCAAGAAGAACTAAGACTTTGTCAAAGACACCGAATGACATTGTGTTATGCCATGTTAAGTTCAAACTGTTAATAGTTGATTATTTGTTTTTGTATGATATTGTAGGGAACTATTGTGAATTTTATGTAAATAACTATGTGACCTTTAAACTACTTCATAAAAAAAGAGATGAATGAAAATGACATGTTCTGTTGCCAGTGACTAAGATTTTTTGGATTACAATAGTTTTATATGTTTATGGATCAAATTTTGCCTTGAAAAGTCCTTGAAAATGGATATTGAAAATCTGTATGAACCCCGGAAATAATTCAAATCTAAAACTTTTTGGTGAATCTCATTTTTATCCGGATATAAAAAAAAAATTACTGCAACTTTATTCACCTAAAAAAAATAGCAACATGCAAGATTCTTGTTCCAGTAATATATGTTG
>JAUZSX010180415.1:0-16495 GCA_034780655.1 Idiosepius hallami
CTATCTATTGAAAATTAAATCGTTTTCCAATTATGCCCCTTGTCAAAATATTTTCTGGAGTAAGGAACGCTAAAATAAGATTCTACGGTACTTATCTTTATCATCATAACCTTCAGCGTAAACAGCCAATGATGAATAATCCCTTCAACAAAAACATTACCGAGTTTAGTTCAATCACCTGAAGAAGGCCGAAAGGTTTATCGGCTGAAAAGTTTTGAAGATAATAATGATAAGGATGAAGACAACAGTCTGAAAAATAGATCTATAAATTTCAATTAAATGTTATCATAGTAGTTTTGTTTTTGTCAAAAACAGGCAAAGAGTCTGGTTCCTAAATGCCAAGTTGTTTCCAACTTTACTTGATTACCAGATGATCACCATTATTATTCAAGTGTTGATTTTTAGGGATATTCGGGTTTGTTTGAACGAATATTACATTTAAAGTTTTCGCCTGCAAATAATTTCCATGATATTTAAGACTTTTAATCTTCACTTTTACAAAATGGTTTTCAATATTGGCCGCTGCCAGTTTTATTGTTTGTTACGACTAATCCTCTAAATCCTAAGCAGACCCGAATATCCCTAAAAATAAACATTTGTAGAAAAAGCGGATTTTGGTGACTACCTACCTTTACCAAAAAAAAATGTCTCTATATTTAAAAAAAAAAAATTAATATATATTTTTTGTTTTCAATAAACAAAAAAGTTACTTGTTTGTTATTCCCCCACCAGTACCACTTATACAAAGGGCTAGGGGTAAGGTTTTGGGTTAGGGTTGAGGTAAGAGTTAAAAAAAAAAAAAAACAGTGAGGGATGAATAAACAATAAAAAAAAAATAAACTTATCTAACTTAATTTCTGATTTATTTCTCTCTTGATTCAACGCGGAAATGGAGGTGATCTCCAGTAAAAAAAAAAAATAAAATAAATATAACAATTGTTTTCGTTTTTCTAACACTAAAAAAAAAGACGGCCCGAGGGAGACTGCCGAAACGTAGTGTAGAAATATCAAAAACCTGCCACTGAAATGAGGACAAAAGTTCGAATAATAAAGTTAATACCTAAATTACGATGCCTCATCTCAAAAATAAACTATAACTAAAAAAAAAAAGTTGTCATAAAAATGAATCCTGATGCCTGAGGCTCCTCGAATTGAAAGAATCTAAGGAAACGTGGGTGGGGAGACCCAAAAGATAAGGGATTGATTGAGGGCACTTAAAACTGGCCTTAACTTTGTGTGTTTGTGTGTGTGTAAATAAATTTCAATTGGGTTGATTGTACGCATGCGTACTTCCCTCTTCTCACCTGTCCAGGTAAGACAGGTGTGTCTCTCTGTGTCACTTAGAGAGAAAGAAACACTATATTGACATAGTAACAAAATGAATACTTTAACGGCTACAACTTGTGTTGGGCTTTTAATTCATATTCTTCACATCGGTAAGAAAAATATCTTTTTAATTTAAAAAATTAATGCTTTTTTTTTAAATTAATAATAGTTTTGTTTTTCCTCGGGGGGAAAATGTTTCAAACTTTTACCTTTTCAAAAGCAACAAGAGTTTTAAAATGGCTGGCGGGGTTGAAATTTTTTGTTCTTGTTATTCAATATTTCTTTTGTCAATTAATTTTATTCACTTGTTTTAAATTATTTAGATTTTTCAATTGTTGTCTTCTTGTGTTTTTTTTTGTTTTTTTACTAACAATTTTTTTTTTAATACTTAATACTTTGAAAAAAAAAAAAAAGGAAAAAAATGAGTCCAAATACACGTTATTTTTTTTTTGTATGGAAGACGTTAACGAAACAATATCTCGACAACTTGAAGTCCGAAAACATTAAACACTAATAATAGTTATGGAAATTTGAAAATCTAGACAAAAACACTTTGTGTAATAAATAAATTGTTATTATGAATTCAAATCAATTTTCTTTGTTTATTGATAACATTATTATTTGTAGGATATTTAATGCTTACATTGCTGGATATTTTGCTTTTATAAGAATTATCTAAAAACAATTGATTTCTAAAGATTTTTAGTTCAAATAAACAAAATACGCCAAAACTAATTAAGTAATATTTAAAGTTGGTTTAGTTTTATTAGACTGCATTTATGTTCATAAGTTTAGGAACAATTTCCTGAATTACTTATAATTTTTGGGGCATTCCGTATTTGATAAAAGTGATTGCGGAAGTTGAAGTAAGAAAGAGTTGGGATATTTTTTTATATATATAATTATTAATTTATTTTTATTAAGAAGATAATTTGTTTCTTTCCTTCTTGACTTAATAAAGTTTTTAAATATTGTCCATAGAAAACAAAAAGGCTTAAAATGAAGACACAATTGGTCAGAGAAAATATGATAACCTTTTATTTAAAAAAAACGAGATAACCTTTTATTTAAAAAAAAACGAAAAGAAATAAAAAAAAATAAATAAATAAATAAAATAAATTTTAATACGAACGACGAAAAAAAATTATTTGTGAAATTTTTTATTTTATTTAAAAAATAAAATTTTAAAAAGAGAAAAAAAATAGTGACTTAAAAAATCTGTGTTTGTTTTTTTACTCACTTGTTGCTTTTGGTTCCAATCCACAAACGAGGTTCTCCAACTCCACAATTTACGGCCCCTAGGGAGGGTCCCTGAAATATTTCTAGGGGTGGGAATAATCTACAAGCAAAATCACAACAAATTGGTGGTCGGTCTCGATCCTGTGACCACCCACACCACCACCACTTGTTGACCACTGCCACTACTAGTAGTGGTAGTGGTCTGTTCGAACCCCTAAAATAATCGATATTCATATTGTCTTATAACAGACTTTCTTTTACTATTTTTCACCAATATAAATTTTAAGTTTTTATAAGTATTTTTCGGACTATTATCCTCATCTTTATTTTTTTTATTTGTTTGTTTCACTACGTTTCGACTGAATTAACCTTGGTCTTTCTTCCTCAGGTATTATAAAGTTATATTGTTTTTTAGGGGTTTTTTTGTTTGTTTATTTTTTTATCTTTTAACTATATCTTCTTTTTTAAAATCTAGTATTTTTTTATATTTTCAATGGATGACTTGTTTTTGTTATTAGGCGTTTCTTTAAGAACTATGTTGTTTCTCTTGTATATTCTGACAACATACTTCTTCATAAACTACCAAAATATCATTGTGAACCCCCAATAATTTTGCCTATGGTTTCCTAGGATCAATGTGGACTTCAGTTAAAAACCTCTCATAGACTATTTGTGTTTTTTAATTTTTAGCTTTGGCTGTTGACCCCATCGTCAGAATCACCGAGCCTGTTGATTTCTCTGGCAAGAAAGTTATAACAGCACTTAAGAACACGGATGTGGCATTGGTATGTGTTGTCACCAACAAAGTCGCTGATAATCAGGTAAGATTTCAACTCAGTTAGCAGGGCTGTGTTAAAAGTAAGATTAATTAATTTAAACAATTTTTCTTATACTACACTTGGTCTGATCACCCTGTAGAAGTAGGTTAGCCATGATAGAAACTAATATTTAAACACTAGAATTCATTAAAATCTAATTTCTAAGTATTAGCTTTCAAAATTGTCCACATATGGTCTGATCACCCTGTGGAAATGAATTAGCCATGATAGAAACTAATATCCAAACACTAAAACTTTTTTAAAAATTAATTTCTAAATGTTATATAAACTAGCTTTTAAAATTGTCCACACTTGGTCTGATCACCCTGTGGAAATGAATTAGCCATGATAGAAACTAATATCCAAACACTAAAATTCATTAAAATTTAATTTCTAAATGTTATATAAACTAGCTTTCAAAATTGTCCACATATGGTCTAATCACCCTGTGGAAATGAATTAGCCATGATAGAAACTAATATCCAAACACTAACACTCTTTTAAAAGTAAATTTCTAAATGTTATATAAACTAGCTTTCAAAATTGTCCACACTTGGCCTGATCACACTGCATTTTATTATTGTTGTTTTATTTTTAGGTAACTTGGTTTTATCAAAACCGAAATGGAACGGAAATAATCATTGGTACACACACCAGTTCAAGAAACCCCCAGAAGTATTCCATCATTACAATGACCCCCACTTCCTGGCGCTTGACCATTCAAAATGTCCAAATCTACGATGAAGGGCCGTATATTTGTGCTGTTCAGATCCAGACCAAAATCTACAAAAAAGACAACAGAACTCTTACTGTTATTGGTATGGAATTTGGGATTTACTTTACTCATCTTTATGATTTAGATTGGTCTTTTTTTGACATATCAACCTTTTTTAATCATTTAATGCAAAAAATAATCTTTTTTTATATAAATATCATTTTTTTTTTTGCTTTGGTTTTGGTCTTTTTATGGCATATCAACCATTTTAAGTCATTTAATGCTGAGAACATGTTAGAAAAAAATCTAACTTTATACTTAGTGAAGGTAATTGTTTCTTGGTGGGTGTCACCACCTTATCTAAAGTTGAACTCCATTTGACCCTTTCATGTCTGGATATTGTAAATTTTGGACAATGAATTTTGGCACTGAGCAACAATTTGGAGAAAGAGAGAGATATGTTTTCTTAAGGACAGTTGAGATAATAAAATGGTATAGTCCACACCCGAAAATATATCTCTCTCAGGGATTAACTAAATTCCTTTAAACAGAGGAACACTTAAAAAAACAACCGTTTTTTTGAAACCAACTTTATTTCTATTTGTCGCATTTGACTATTGAGTGGTATGTATGTATGTATGTATGTATATATATATATATATGTGTGTGTGTGTGTGTTGACTGTTGAATGCGATGATTGTCTGTGTTTGGTGTAAATTGGTTGTTCAACAGAATGGTAAGTGTTACCTTTACTTTCCCTTTTAAGAGTTGGGAAAATTCTTATATTAACAAAAAAAAACTAATTTTCCCAACAAACAATCATTTTTTGATAAACCTGTTTCTTTTTTTGCTTATCAAGCTTTTTGTTCATTTAATGCCAACAACAATCATTCTTTGATAAACATCTTTCTTTTTACTTTATTTTTATTTGTTTTCAGCATTAAATAACCAAAAAGGTTAATATTCTATAAAAAGACAAAACCAAAAAAAAAAAAATTATGTTTAACAAAAAATGATTATGACCCAAAAAGGTTGATATGCCATAAGAAGACAAAAACAAAAACAGAAAGACCTTTTTATAAAAAAAAAAATGTTTGTTTTAGGCATTAAATGACTCAAGAATTCAAGATCTCCAAAATGATTAATGAAATCTTTTAGTTCTCCTGATCACTCATCAATTGGGCACTTCAGCCATTATCCTGTATGTTTTTTGATATTTTCAGAGAAACCCAAAATTGTAGACATTGACACAAGCAGTGATACAAGTATTGATCAAGGAGAAGAACTGATTCTCACTTGCGGAGCTATAGGTCGGCCTTTTCCTCAAATTAAATGGACTCGAATGGCTGATGCTGATTTACCAGATGGAGGCAAAGAATTATGGGTAATTTTTATCATTTTAAATTGCTGTAGCATACTTGATTTTGCAAGAAAGAGTGGCTAGCCCTATACTCAATTGTTCCACTCTGTGGTGTATTGGGAAGCAAATTTGTTTTTTGCTTTTTCTGTAGCATACTTGATTTTGCAAGAAAGAGTTGCTAGCCCTATACTCAATTGTTCCCCCCTGTGGAGTATTGGGAAGCAAATTTGTATTTTTGCTGTTTCTGTAGCATGCTTGTTTTTGCAAGAAAGAGTCACTAGCCTTATGCTCAATCTCACACCATGAAGACCTTTTTAGGGCTTTTGTAATTAGTGTTGCCTTTCACCTAGATAAGCTACTCTCCTGAGTTAATGAGCTCCATCTGTCCGAGGCAGCTAAAGGTATATTGAATGTTTTTGATTGGGATTTGAACTCTCATACTACAATTTCCTCGTTCAAGCTTTTACCACTGCTCCACCTTTGACGATTTATGTTATAACGAAGGGGTTAAACATTAGTTCATAAATTGTGCTATCATGGATCTTAAATCTAAGATCATTGATATAAGCTTTTAATTAAAAACGACTGATTTTTACAGAATAAATTAAAATATTCAGCATTTTCATAAGAAAAAAAATGACATGAAAAAAATGACAAACATTACAATTATATTTTTTTTTATTTAACACAAGAAAATATTTAAAAGAAAACAATATGTCTCTGCTACTAACTGTTATTTTTTTACAGACGCCTATTTTTAGCGTTTGACAATTTCATCCAATCAAAATACAAGAATATTCCATGTTGAATAATTTGTCATCCCCACTTTAGAATAAATTTAAAAAGATACAAAAATTCGTTACACATCTCACCACCTTAATCAGTTTAAATTCTGATTTTTTAAAATTTTAATGTCCTTTTCGAGGCAGTCTCACCAAAAAATGCATGAAACTTATATAATGGTTGATTCAAAAAGACTAGAACTATATTTTCAGACAAACTAATAATAATCAAAACTTAAATAAAGAAATATAGACAATCATTTATTTTTTCCTAATTATTGTTTCTTTTTTTTTTCTCTTTTTTTAGGGTAATAAACTTCCGATATCTCGAGTTGAACCAAGTGATCGAGGGAAGTATATTTGTCGAGCAACTAACGAAGCTGGAGAAGACAAAAGGGTAGTATCTGTGCTTGTAAGATGTAAGTCTTAATTTTTATTTCTATTCTAATTTTAGGTGTCAAGTTATTCTGAGATTCTGCTGGCCCAATATGCTTATAAAAATCAGATTATTGTGGTTGTATGAGAGCCTACATCCTGTTGCTCTTTAGAATATGAAACAGTAGTTGGTTTTTCAAATGCATGTTTTTAAATAGAGCTATTCAGGAAATGAATCCACATGAGTTATTTAAAAAAATCATTCACACCAGTAAAGTTTGCATATGTATGGTACTGACCTTCTGTAAATCAAACTGCCTAAATTATTGTAAAGAAACGGTTTAGAAATGAATTTAGTAGAGAAAACCGTTAGAAATGAATTCAGTTTAAAAAAGGATTAGAAATGAATTTAGTTTAAAAAATGCCTTAGAAATGAATTTAGTATAAAAAATGCCTTAGAAATGAATTTAGTATAAAAAATGCCTTAGAAATGAGTTTAGTATAAAAAATGCCTTAGAAATGAGTTTAGTATAAAAAATGCCCTAGAAATGAATTTAGTATAGAAAATGCCTTAGAAATGAATTTAGTATAGAAAATGCCTTAGAAATGAATTTAGTATAAAAAATGCCTTAGAAATGAATTTAGTATAAAAATGCCTTAGAAATGAATTTAGTTTAAAAAATGCCTTAGTTTAAAAAAGGATTAGAAATTAATTTATTATTGAGAAAAGCATTGCTTTCCTAATATAATAAGCTCCCTTAATTACCTTAGTGGCAAGTCCCAAGCCAAGGGTAATACTTGGACAATACTTCATTTAAAAATTAGGTAGCAAGGTCTAAGACTTTTCTTTTACTTTGTAAACAGTTTCTCCTCAAATTACTGTCAACCAAAATCCTGTCTATCAAGCTGTTGGGTATACAAAAGCCCTTGTCTGCATGATAGAAGCCTATCCTGAAGTCGGCCCTGAGCAGGTGACCTGGACAAGAGAGGGAATGCCATATGATATGAAGTCTGATAAGTAAGTAGGATCTTTTATTAAAATTAAACATAGCAGTAAAAATTTTCACAAATACACAACAGTGGGCATAAGTCCTTTATGCTCTTCACATTGAAATTTTACATCTATTTTTCTGACTATTGTCCCTATCCTTATCATTGTTACCTTC
This sequence comes from Idiosepius hallami, assembly GCA_034780655.1. Classification (NCBI taxonomy): domain Eukaryota; kingdom Metazoa; phylum Mollusca; class Cephalopoda; family Idiosepiidae; genus Idiosepius; species Idiosepius hallami. The sequence goes on from JAUZSX010180415.1 coordinate 7,782, forward strand.
ACAATCCTTGGAATGAGGCTACATAATTTCTACATCTATTTTTCAGACTATTGTCCCTATCCTTATCATTGTTACCTTCACAATCCTTGGAATGAGGCCATATAATTTCTACATCTATTTTTCAGACTATTGTCCTTATCCTTATCATTGTTACCTTCACAATCCTTGGAATGAAGCTAGATAATTTCTACATCTATATTTCAACTGTTGTCTTCATCCTTGTCATTGTTACCTACCCCTGTCTCCAATCCAAGAACGCATACATCACTTCACATCAAAATCTAAATCTAACACTTATCACTGCACATTGGTTTTAACTAAAGAATACTTGCTGTCCAAGATTATGACTGCTTATTCCTGTATTTCTTTACTTTCCTTTCTGTATATTTTGATTAAGTTATTTTAAGATTTTAAATCCTATATATCATGTTTATTTGAACCTCTTTATTTTCCAGCTATGTTATAAGGCACATCATTGGAGCCTTTAATAGGATAACAAGCAAATTCATAATCAAACGAGTACAAAAAGAGGATTACGGAACATATGTCTGCAAAGCTAATAATGCAAAAGGCTCTTTCGAACGACGGATTTCCTTGGAAGGTGAGTCTTGTTATCATTTCCCCTTACACCACTTGGAAGGTCCACTTGGCCTAGTGGGTAGGCAGTTGGATTTTGGAATTGTGGGAAGGTCCACTTGGCCTAGTGGGTAGGCAGTCGGACTTTGGAATTGTGGGAAGGTCCACTTGGCCTAGTGGGTAGGCAGTCGGACTTTGGAATTGTGGGGAGGTCCACTTGGCCTAGTGGGTAGGCAGTTGGACTTTGGAATCGTAGTAAGCGAGTTCAAATCCTGGTAATTCCATTTCCACTCTTAATTGCACTAATACCCTTGAGAAAGGTATAAATTCCCACATTCTCTCCAGGTATTGCTTAAATAGCGAACATTGTGTTTTTTTAAAAAAAAGCTGTGTGTATGCATAAAAATGATTGTTCTCTGCATTAAATGACCTAAAAAGGTTGATATGCCATAAAACACAAACAATAATTGGACTATATATTGGACTATATTTATATATATATATATAATTTTTTTTCTTCTTTCTAACCGTTTTTCCTGTCTAGTTCAGTAATATGTTTTAGAAAAAATAGTTACTTAGTTTCTGACGAAGGATCCAGGTGGATCCGAAATATCATAATAAAAAATATCATTAATACTTTCTTCAAAGATTTTATATTTTATCTTCTTTTTATTTCTCTCTCTCTCTCTCTCTCTCTATCTATCTCTCTCTCTCTCATATATCTATATATCTATATAATTATATATATATATATATATATATATATATATATATATATATTTTTATATATATGTGTATGTTTATTTGTATATGTATGTATATTCAAAGGCTCTAGAATGTTAAGGGGGGGAAACTTGCCTTTTTTGGGTAAAGGAACTGCAGGGTGTATGCATATGCATTCACAAAACTGAGTATCTATTCATAAGCTTGTCCCAAAAGTTCAAGGAAGCGTGTCAAGAATTCTTTAATTCAAAGCCAGCTGAATTGTACTTTCATAAGCTCTGAAAGTTTGCAGATTGGTGGCAGATAAATCATGGAAAATGATGGTCTTTATTTTGAGGAATAATTTTTGTTGTAATTGTTATTAATTGGCGAGGGAAATTTTAAGGTGTTTATGAACTTTTGGGACAATCTATTATTTTAAAGGGTTTGTATTTATCAAGATATTTATGTTTTAACTTTAGTTCGGAATCGAGATGTTATCAAATTTGGATTGATATGTGTTGTGGCAGAGAAGAGTCACTAAGAGCGACTCGGACATTATATTATTATTATTTAGATAGATATATTGAATCGACAGAGTACAGAGAGGAAAGAGAGTGATCGTAGTTAATGCCAACATGGTGTCCATACAATTGAGAACTATATCGAGATCGGTCACTCTAAATAAATAAATATATATATATATATATATGATATTTACTTGGTTGAGCACCAACCTAAGTTAGCCACAAGGCCATTTTTACATGCTCTATATACCTGTTTTTTTTTATTCAGTGTTATCCTTCACCCAGATGAGTTGCTCTCCCAAGTTAACGAGCCCCATCTTCCCAAGGCAGCTAAAGGACAATGAAATGGTTTTGATTGGGATTTGAAATTAGAAGAAATGGAAAATAAAATTCCAATGATGTGTGATAGAAGATTTTTTTTTTGAAAAAGCAAAAATCAAGAATATTTGTAACGCTGAGGCATTTCAATCATGCCTTCATCAGGACATATTTAGGAATAATAAATTTTTTTTTCTTAAATTTGTGGTTCTGTTAATTTTTACACAACAAATGATTTATCCTATTATCCTACTATAAAAAGGAAAACCAGTTTCACGATTTTTATAATAAGCCTTCATTTTTTTTAGCATCGTAACAAATTACACAATTATGATTATGGATATTATTGGTGTTAATCATTCTGAAGGAAATTTAACTTGGTTAAACATAAATCATCATGAACATGTATGGTCAAGTCACGTTGGAGATACCGGTCCCAAAGTTAAGCAACGTTGAGCCTGGTCAGTGGTTAGATGGGTGACAATTTGAGAATGCCAGGTATTATACCAGGGCAAGTAACAAACCTTCACTCGGTTCCCCTGCTACTCCTTTTGAGGAAACCAATCGTTACACCACACACATCAATGTGCAATATGACATGAATGAATCATGAACATAGAGACTTTTATTTATGTTTTGAGATAGAGTTTTAATATAGGCAGTATTGGAATTTTAGTTACTGACAGATAGACCTCACATTGTAGAATAGAAATTTAGATTGGTAAAAGAACCCCAAAACAAGAATTTAACCATAATTAGTACAAGGATTTAAATGCAAAATTACATTTTACTGTAACCAAAACATATCCATCAAAATAATTAATATTTGACCCAACAAATTTTTTTTAAAAAATGGTAAAAAATTAAGAAAGAAGAAACCAAAACATTAAAAAACAAAAGGAAAGTTGCTCTCACCTGTCCAAGTTTAAATATAAAAAAAAGGAAACATGAAAAAAAGAAAAAAAAAAAGAAAATTTTACTATAAAAAATCTATTAAGAAAATTGTTAAAGATACATTTCTCTCACCTGTCCAGTTGTCAAGAGATTCATTGGTTCTAACAATTTCTGGCATTAATTGCGAAAAAGAAGATGTTTCCTTTGACCTATGGGAAATTTCTGTGATGGATTCTTCACTAACCTCTACAGATAAATTCGGTAAATTCTCAAGGGAATTACATATCTCCGGGCCTTTGTGTTCAGTGGATTTATTTATTGATGAGCACATAGTTGGTATTGCATCATTCGGACTAGTTTCTACCGAAGGTTTGGAACTAGAAACCATCTCTATATTGGAACTGACATTTTCTGATTTATCAGTATTCAAATAATTATTTTTGTGATTTATAGATTCACCAGTTGGATCTTCAGACATAACAAAATCAGAATTATTAAAAGTTTCCGTTTCATTAGTGTCTATTTCTAGTTTGTCTTGAGGTTCTTTAAACTGTTTTTTTTGCACACATGGAGTTACTTTCAAAGAATAAGATAGATCGAAAAACTCACCACTTTTCTCAACAGTTTCAGTGCTCGCAGAATCAGCAGCTTCAACCAAAATATTCTCATCGTTCTGTTCCTCACTTAAGGGATCGGTAGATTGTCGGTTTGTTTCAACTATATTCTCTTCTATTGTTTTGTTGACATCTATCTTCATTGTCGTTTGCTCAATGGCAGCATTATCCACCGGTTCCACACTTACCTCATCTTGAAAAAATTCTGCTGTTGGTTCTACAACTACTACACCATCTTCATTGATTTCTTTAGATTTCTTTTCAACAAATGCAAGCTCTAAGACCTCAGTCTCATTCAGTTCTCCATCGGATTTTCCCCTTTCCATTTCCACATTTTGGGAATCGGTATCCTGCAAATTTGCTTCTTTGTGTTCTGTTTGTTTATTGTTTGTCTTATATTCCTGGGCCAAAAACTCTACAGCTGATTCCAAGGTTTCATTAACAAGTTCCTTTACCATTCCTGTGACTAGATCCGAGTCTTTTATGAAATCAGTCTGTGAGGTTAGCTTTGGAATTTCTGTTATTGAGTTTTGAGTTTCCGAATTTGGACAAGGTGCAGGGCTCGTGGAAATAGTGGTCTCTTCCGTGGAAGTTAAGTCTGCATTGTCATTTGGGCTGGCAGGGCTATTGACTGGTGATGTGGAATTAAATGGATATGACTTTTCAATGTAATCTTGGCATTTTTCAGTTACTTCAACGGCTGGAGTGATCAGTTTAGTGCCAAGATCAGAAGTGTTCTCTTTGGTTTGTTGAATAGATTCATTGTGTTCATCTTCACTCGAAACAGAATGAATTGTGTTTCCGCGAGCAAATCCACTGTCCTGCCCGCTAGATAGGCTCTCTCCTGGACTAGCGGTCATACTGCTGCTACTGTAGTCGCACGTTAGAAGACTAGGCAGCTCATCATTTTCAATGTCTTTAAGGTTTTTCTGAAGGTCGTCTGAAATAGAATTTGAGATATGAGCATTCGACATAAAATAAACCTTCTCTTTCAAAAACATTGGATGGAAAGAAAGAATTAAAAAAAACACATGAAAAGATTAGATTTTTTTTTTAGGTTGTCCCAAAAGTTGGAGGAAGCATATCAAGAATTCTTTAATATGAAGCTGTCTGACTGGTACTTTCACCAGACCCAAAATCTTTCAGATCAATGGCAGAAAAGTCTTGGAAAATGATGGTCTTTATTTTAAGAAATAATTTTTATTGCTTTTTTTATTACTTGTCAAAGTGTTTAAATAATACTTTTGTACTAACTGATATGAATAATTGGTTGTTCCGAAAGTTTGTAAACACTGATGATCATTTTTATTTTCAGGAATAATTTTTTTGTTATTTTTGCTATTACTTGATAAGTATTTCAAAGTATGTGCAAACTTTTAAAACAACCAGATATATATGTATATTCGTTGTCACAAAAGTTCCTAAACATTTCCATCGACCATTACAGCTAGTGGTGCATTGGGCAGCAAATTTGTTTTTTTGCTGTTACCGTGGCACACTTCAAAGAGTTGCTGGCCCTATGCTCAACCCCCAACCTAGAGGAGCTTTTGTGGGCTTTTGAAATCAGTGTTGCCCTTCACCTAGATGAGCTATTCTCCCGAGCTAACGACCCCCATGTGCACGAGGCGGGTAAAGGTAGATGCAATGATTTTGACTGGGATTTGAACTTGCGTAATATGATTTTGTAGTTTTTATCAATGCTCCACCTTGCTACTCATCTTGAACAATTAATGGTCGTTATTTTGAGCAATAAAATTTGTTGTTTTTGTTACTACTTGGTGAGTGAAATTTCAAAGTGTGTACAAACTTTTGGGACAACCCAATCATAAAACTCAATATGACTTTTTGCCAAATATCTTAATTGCATTTTGACACATGTTTTGGAGTTATTGATTGATGAAAAATTCACTTCCAAAAATCAGGAGTTGGCTGAGCCTCTAAGACCTACATACCATCCAGTCTGTTATTGGGGAAAAAAATGAGGCAGACAAGTTTGATAAATCAGTAGAAAACAATAAATCCATACTAAACAGAAAAAATTACTGAATTGATAGATTGCAAATTGGGAAGCATTGAATTATTGCAATTTTTATTTTTAAAAAAAAGCTATTTTCATGCATTTTGAAAAATGGAAAATTGCCTTTAAAGCAGTGCTTACTAAAATATATTCTTTTCATTTCTTTATAAAACATTTTTTTTTAATATCTTACTCAGTGAGAAATAATTTCAGAAAATATGATGTAAATTTAGAAAAAAAAATTGTAAAAGCAGTGCTTACAAAATATTACAATAAATTATCTTCAGAAAACCTTTTTTTTCATAAACTTTATCATTTTCAAACAAGTCTCTCGTTCAGAGAAAAATGATTTCAGAAATTTAGATGTAAATTCAGAAAAAAAAAATTGTAAAAGCAGTGCTTACAAAATAGTACAATAAATTTTCTTTTCATGTCTTTATAAAACCCTTTTTTTATATTCAATCTTTCATTCAGTGAGTAATAATTTCAGAAAATTAGATGTTAATTTAGAAAAAAAAAAGAAAAAATCTTGTAAAAACAGTGCTCACAAAATGTCAAGATAATTTTTTTCTTTTCATAAACTCTTTTTTATTTTCAAACAATTTTCTCATTTAGAAAACAAAAAAACAAAACAGATTTTCAAAATGAATCCAAGAAACAAACAAGCAAAGCAAAAATAATTCTAATTAAAAAAAAACCTAAAAAATGTGAAAAAATTTAAAAGTTTTCAAACTAAAAAAGTAAACATTGAATTTAATAATAATAATAATAATAATAATAAAGAATTGAATTAGAATTGGAATAAAATTTAAAATAAATTGACTGCGGGCCTAAAGGTCTATACCATTCTAGATTTTTCATTCTTTGGACAGAGGAAATAAACAGAATAAGCAAATGCCAATACTCCCCTGATCATCATACTAATTTTTCCCCAGATGGAAATGCAAGATATTTATGGTAATTTAATAATAACACAATCTTGAAAAAAACCATTATTGATGGTTGTGAATATTATTGCGGTAATTAAAGAGCTGAGTTGTAATTGGTTGGATTTTGGAATGAGCTAACCAAAATTTTGGCATTCAATTAGTAGATTAAAATAGAAATAATTAATTACTGTAAGTTAATTAAATTTGTGGAAAGTTACAAAACAATGCCAAGTGATATATTACACAAATTGCCCAGTTTTACTCACGGGTTGCTTTGATGCTCCATTTGTACTCATTTTTATTTTTGTTTCTTATAATTACAAGATTTTTTCATTTTCTAAAGAACTCAGTTTTATAAAATAAATATAATAAAACAAATTCTAATAATTGTACCATAATTATAATTTTACTAGAAGTATTACTCAGCCTTTGTTTTGATGCTCCTTTTGTGCTTATTTTGATTTGTGTTTTTTGTAATTCTAAGATTTTTTTTGTTTTAAGAAAACCTCTGTAAATATAATAAATATATCCCAAATAATATTATTGCTTTATAATGCTTATAAATTAAGACTTAGAATCAAATCTTTATTATACGTATTTTAGATATTGAAATTATGATATGTATAGCAGGAAAATTAAATTGTCATCCAAAGATTTATTTACCTCCACAAGAAGATAAAGAAATTGCGTCATCTTCATCAGGTGCTGGTTGACATTCTTCTAGATGCAATTCTTGAAAGAAAACAAAAAAAAACAAGATAATGTCAGAATTGTTTTAAAAATAAAGACTGTAAGATTAAGGGTCATTTTTAATAAAGTCAAAAAAGGGTTTATAACCTGGCATGACATCATTTGCTCTCTAGACTTCATCAACCATTACACCCAGTGGTGCGTTGGGCCGCAAATTTGTATTTGCTGTTTCCGTAGCATACTTGTTTTAAACAAGAAAAAAATCACTAGCCCTATGCTCAATCGTTACACCCAGCAGTGCGTTGGGCAGCAAATTTGTTTTTTTGCTGTTTCCATAGCATAATTGTTTTTAACGAGAAAAAGCCACTAGCCTTATACCCAATCATTACATCCAGTGTTGCGTTGGGCAGCAAATTTGTATTTGCTGTTTCCATAGCATAATTGTTTTTAACGAGAAAAAGCCACTAGCCCTATACCCAATCATTACACCCAGAGGTGCATTGGGCAGCAAATTTGTATTTGCTGTTTCCACAGCATACTTGTTTTTAACGAGAAAATGGCACTAGCCCTATGCTTAATCGTTACACCCAGTGGTGCGTTGGGCAGCAAATTTGTATTTTCTGCTTCCGTAGCATACTTGTTTTTACGAGAAAGATACACTAGCCCTATGCTCAACCCCCAAACTGGAGGACCTTTTGTGGGCTTTTGAAATCAGTTTTGCCCTTCACCTAGATGAGATACTCTTCTAAGTCCTATGCTCAACCCCCAAACTGGAGGACCTTTTTTGGGCTTTTGAAATCAGTGTTGCCCTTCACCTTAAAGTGGTATTCTCCCGAGTTAATGAGCTCTATCTGCCTGAGGCAAGTAAAAGTAGTGCAATGGTTTTGACTGGCATTTGAACTCGCGTAATACGATTCCATAGTCTGAGCTTTACCAATGTTCCACCTAAAACTGCTAATAGGCAAAGTTAAACTCAACAGAGATTATCCTATACATTTATTAGTTTTTTATCTTGTAATTATTTGATTCAGTTGGGTAGAGAACAGTGATTCAACACAAGGTTGTATATTCATATGCTTTATGAAAGCTTGCCAAGCCATTTCAGCCAGGAGCCTAGGGGTGGACCGAGAGTATTATGAACTCTTGGTAGGGCCTATAGAAAAATATAGATAAGATTTATATTAAACAAATAATCTTAAGATATATATTAAAAATGTGATGGCAAACTTCCTGAATGAATTAGTAATCTTATAAAAGAAGTTTATCACAATCTGATGTAAAATATGGAAAGGTGTAAAGAAAACAGAGAGAAATAAACAAATTTACAGTTATATAAAAGGAGGAAAAAAATCAAAATATTGTTGAGGCGAGAAGAGTTATGCACCTTGCACCAGCTAGAAATAGAATGAACTTATCTGCTCATTAGGTATATTTATATATATATATA
>JAUZSX010180526.1:0-16494 GCA_034780655.1 Idiosepius hallami
GCTAAAGTGAAAGTAATGGTTTTGACTGGGATTTGAACTCGCGTCACACGATCTCACAGCCCGAGCTTCTACCAATGGGATTACAGTATATATACATAGGATTGATAGATGTTTATTTCAAGAGTGGTAATGGTTTTTTAATTAATCCTAAAAATTAATCTGTGAATCCAAGGAGCCTTGCGGCCCCTACAGAGCTTGCAGCCCCCCTCCTGCAGTTGCAAGGGCCCTAAACAAGGCCCTGAGAATACCATAGATAGTTGTTTTGTCTGTGTTGCATTCTGTGTTTCTCTTTGTGCAGTTTTTCTTCCCAAAACTTTAGAACGCCTTCATATAAATGTCAGTTTCCCACTTGTGTCTCAGATGAAAAAACTTTGTCACATTTATCAAACACTTCACCAATTATGAGCTTTTTACCAATGAATGAACTCAACAATTTCATTATATCAATTAGAATATTATAATAGGAAAAACAGTAAGAAATATGTAAATATTGATTAACTCCAAGGATGGTTTTAATAAACCAAACATTATAGTGGAGGCTTCATTTCATGATTATATCCATTTTTTTCTTTTTTCTTTTTCAAAAATTGATTTTTTCACTTGGTAAACAACTGGCACAAAAATTTCACTAACGTTTTGATAACAGGAAAATATTTATTAATGAATTATTATTAGTTGATTATTATGATTAGAATTTTAAAGTTTCATTGGGCCCCACTGGATCAGTGCCAATTTTTTTTTTTTAGATTGCAATGCTTAGTATAATTGATAAATTTCCCCGTTTGCAAAAAGATGAAAAACAAAAGACTGGATAAAAGTAGAATAATTTCCTTTTTATTTAAGTCTTGGCTCCTTTGAAAACCTCCTTTTATTTTCGAAAATGAGACAAAAGGAGTTTTTGAAGCTTCATGAAAAACAATTCAATCTAAAAAAATTAAATCAACTCCATTTTTAAATAATGATTTTAAATACCAGATTAAACTTCTTAAAACAAGGTAATACATAGAATAACATTTGATATAATTATAAGTTATTTGGCTTGTAATTGTAATCTTCCTTATTTTTGGCCTTGATTCACTTATCTTTGGAAATCAATCTTAATTTAAATTAATAAACCAATGATAAATGCACTCATCTGATGATTCTTAACACACAACTGGGAAATTGGTGCAGCTTGAGCCATTACTTTTAAATTTACTGTGCTGATTAGATAACATAATGTAAAGTCAAATGTATCTCATTTAATAGGAATAGAAAATCTGGTAGCGGGTGTTAAATCCCCTGCCATTATTCCTGGTAAAAGTGGGATTATATAAATTCAAGATATCAAAGTTCAACAGTAATCCAAAATTGTAAATCATCCAAGAATATTAATGTCCAAAATTGGTGAATAAAAATCCAAGTGGGTAGTAAAAGAATATTAGCAACAGTAATTAATTATGGCAGTTTGGATTTAATTATTTTATAGACAATGTTATTTGTATTTTGTTCTCCGATTGGTTGACATTATATGGTTCTGGTATAAAATGGATTCTTCCAATCTGAACGAATATACACAATACACTTTAGAAGAAAGAAAGGAAGAAAATACAGTCTTAGTAGACCAAATCCAACAGTGGGAATCATTATCTAATTAGCTGAATATCCTGGTGTTACCCAGGCAACTTGGAACATTTTTGGTATGGTCAAAAACTTTTTCTATATTTAAATCAAATAATAACATTATTATTTAACACAAAATCTTGTATAAATAGTGCCAGACAACTGTTTGTATCTTATTGCGTCACATCACATGACCTCCCTGTCTCCTTTATCATCAGAGAAAGCAACCTATGCAGCACTCATCGTAACAGTCGATACGAAGTCACTTGGTTATTCAACACCAACACCTCATCTGTAGTAGAAATTGTCTCATTACGAAAGATGTTTAATGTAGGACTTTGCCATCTTTTTTTAAATAGATTTTGTCATATTTTAAAAAACGTGTGTACAAGGTCAAGTGCCGTTCCAAAGAAGAGGCAAGTTGCAATAATAATCTACAAGAAGAGATGATTCCTGCCAGAGACAAGGTTTTGGAGTTGAATAACCGAGTGACTTTGTATCGACTGTTACGAGTAGTGCGTAGGTTGGTTTTGTACGGTAATAAAGACAGGGAGGTCATATGATGTAACGTTGGATCTTTGATATGGTAAAAAAGAAGCTAACTGATTTCTATATAATTTTATCTGTATTTTGGGATAATTCTTGGGTTTGCCCCAGGCACTCTTTTAGGGCTAAAAGCACTTCTTTCTTAAGGATATTTTAATCATATTTGTCCAAAATTTGATGTGCATTTCTATTCAATAATTTTGCATGATGTAGAACTCAAATTGAAATATATTAATGCATGAAACTGACCCGTTTGTTCATTCTTACTAGGATTCAATGTCCCTCTGGGGGCCTTTAGGGTTAAATGATGAGAGGCAAATGCTGGACTTTTTTTAGGCCTCATTCCCTATGTACAAACAGAGGGCCATGCATGCTTTACTTGTTTTAATGTAATATCATCATGAATTTAAGAATAGAATCTAAAAAAATGAATCATGATGGTCAGAATTTAGAAAATATCTTGAACTTTAGCTTGTTCAACCAAAAAATGAGAGTATTCACACCGACATAGCCTAGAAAGATTGTGGCAGTTATGTGAAATAGTTTTTGAAAAACTAAGAGTTGAGTTGATCTTAAAGGTTTCTTCCTTAAAATGAAGCAAGACAGTGAGTAGAAAATACTCAGAAGAATCTGAAAAAAACAAAAAACCCAGAAATACATTTTAGAAATAAAAAAATGATTATTTAAAAAAAAAGTTCTTTATCTGAATTCATTAGGTGAGTTTTGATGACAGGCGACCCTTGGATTACAACAGACTCGTCTTACATGGCTTTTGACTTAACGCTTGAATTTTTGTCACTTTTTAAGAAAAACCAACCATTCTTTTATAAAAAGTCAATTTTTCTTTTAAACTTTTTGTTTTGTAAACATTCCTTTAATCTTTTCTCAGTATCTTATTTTTTTATTTTGATTTATTTAATTGAATTAATATTAAGTTTAATAATAAGCAGAATCGAACATATATTTAGTAATTTATATATATTAAAGGGTTAATTCTGAGTAACACAGAAATTCAGGTTACATCTTCAATGTAGGAATGGAACTCGTTCATAACCCAAGGGCCGCTTGTATTATCATTATTTAGACTTTTACTCTTTTACAATTACAACATTTTTGCCCATGTGCTCTATGGCTTTCTTTAGGTGTTAACCTCTAACAAAAGGTGTTGTAGTAAAGACACACAGAGAGAGCAAAGAAAAAGAGGGTAGTTGATAATATAGTTTACTGGATTATGTTAGGGTCATTCGAAAAGTTAGGCCTCCTAATTTTTTATTCTGTCTAAATGAATAGGAGGGGATTGAAAATTGCATTGTTATGATAACAACAGTTATGCATTGATCACCTGAAAGTTTCATCTCTTTGTTGCAGATATTGATGGTGTGAGACTCTAAAAAAGCAACCCCTGTCATGGATGTGCATCAGAAGCATAGATGATATTAACTTGGTCAAACACTAAACCAAGTTATGTGGTGATTATATATTTTGTAATCAGTAATGTCATTCACCTTGATGAATTACTCTCCTTCAGTTGATGGGTCTCATCTATGCAGGTTTTTGTAATCATTGTCCTTTTATCTAGATGAGTTACTCTTCCAAGTTAATGAGCCTGATCTGCCTGAGGCAGCAGAATCTGATGGCTTTGACTAGGACTTTGAACTTGAATAATAGGATTACAGAGTCCAAGCTTCAACCACTCTTTTACCGTCACTGGCCAAGTCAGCAGAAGAGATATGTCATTGAATTCCTCCACACAGAAAAATTGAACCAATCAACATTCATTGACATCAGTTGAACATTTCAGGAGCTGGTATAGTTGATATCAGCACAGGAGAGGCAAAATGGGCTCAAAACATGAAAATGGACTGCCCCATTCATTGCTGGGAAAAGTACATTGAAAAATTGTCGTGAATATGTAGAAAAATAAACTTTGGAGTCCAAAATGTTAATTCGTTTTAATGGTAGCACTCCAATCTTGGTAGCTCTTCAACTTTAAAAAATTACTTTAAAATATAGGTGTTATTATTTTTTGAACCACCATCATATAATAATATATATTTTTGATTAATATAAATTCTAATGTGCCACTCATCAGCAGGTGAAAATAATTAAATAAATAGATTGACATAGCGCTTGATAAAACTAACAGAATGTGGTCTACTTTCTGTAGTCTACTTCCATAGATTAAATAAAGGGCCCAGTTTTCAGTTCCAATGTTGGTTGTAGAGTTCAATAAAAAAGTTTCCTGAGTTTAAGAAATACCTTTTTAAGAGAACCTTATTTGCTTTTATTGGGCATCAGAATCATATCATATTTACTTGGTAAGCAGTAAGGCCATTTTTAAGGTCAGCATCAGAATTATATGTATGAAATCAAATGTAAAGTAATTGAGGCTTTTCTTTTTAAACCAGAACGTTTATATCTGACCCTTCTTAAAAATAAATCAAAATTATCACTTCGAAATTATTTCTTATGAGAGTTGATAATTTCAACATCAATTTTTTTAGACTGTTATCTTTATCTTTATTATTGTTACGTTCACAAAAAATTCAGCTGATGGCCTCTTCATTTGTCTTCAAGTGATCGATCAGGATTTTTCACAGAATTTAGAACTTAACCCTTTATTTAATCAACTGGCGTAGATTGCTTTTATCCTGTTATCTGGTTAACTACACAGAGAACATATTATCAGTTCTGAGAAACAAAGATAGAACTATAAAAGAGGAGGGTGCAGAAAAGCCCCCCACACAGTATGCCTAGAACATGTAATAGGTTTATAGAAAAAGAACCAGGAAATATCTAGTCTATACAATGTGAGGATAGTATTCATTTTTTCAGAGTGAAACCTTACTACAGACTACGTGATCAAAAATAGTAACTAGCATAAAGTTGTGGGAAGCTGAAAAATGTTGGCTGATTAAAGTAAGACAACTAGTTGAACATTGAAAGGGAATGGTGCAAAGGAAAACTGGTTAAATCTAAAATGGCTGAATACGTCTGGTGAGAGAAAGGGTAATATATGTCCTTGTGGGATGAAGCCAGGATAATGAATACTGGATCAAGAGTTGTTTTAAAAAAGTAATATTTAAGTCTTTAAAAAAAAAATTATGATAATTGTAATTAAAGGCAAAGTAAAAAAGCAAGAGCTAAGAGTAAGTTACAAAAAGTCAACCATGATTTTTTCCCAGACTCATTCGGAAAAGAATAAAAGTGTTGAATTTTTATAGTTCTAAGTGAGCATAATCTGAAGGTGGAGGAGGGTTTTATTGGCACTCAATATTATCTAAGAATACATTTCAAAGATGTATCATGTTTAAACAGAGTGGGAACAGACTACAGCTATGAATTGAATCAAGAGATGGACATTTGGGAAGACTTCCAATTATAACAAAATTCTTCCCAAGTTTGAATACCTGAAGAAGGACAAAAGGGTCATTGGCCAAAACATGATGTTAAAAATGATAATGATGAGGATTAGTCTGAAAAAATAGATATTCGAAATGTGGTTTATGGGGTCCATAAAAAAACTGCCTTATTCATCTATAAAAATGACAACAACAGTCAGAATAAATTGTATATACAAATCTATTTGTAAATAATACTTTTTTATCCACTCAACCCTTAGAACCCCAACTTAGCAAAATGACCAACTAGTCACTCCACTCAGATGCGTTTGATTAGACAACTCTGTCAAAGAGGAAATATTGGTGGGTGTGTCATTTTTTGTCTTAGGTCACCAGCGCCAATATATCAGCCCTTTACAATCGAAAGGATTAAACTAACATATCTACATGTTTTGAACAAGTCCAAATTACAATAAATGGAATTTTTACTTTTCTTTCATTATTTTAACTTATTTCGGTTTTATTTTTTTTTAATTAGGTTTTGAAATGTTTATTCTTAGAAAAAATCCTCCAAATGCATGTGTAAACATTTATTTTAATTATAACAATACTGATATTCTTCTTCACGATTTTAGCCACTTTAATTTCAAAGTAAAAATTTAAATGCTCATAACTTTTTTCTATCTTTTATAATGAACTGTAATACAAAGTATCAACATAGAGATATATTAAAATGTGTGTAAGTTTTGTCGTAATCCCTCCAAAAGTTCTGGAGAAATTTTTTTTTTTAATTATCCCTATTAAAATTCTGCTTTGTCTCCATTTTTCTGACTGATGCACTTTCAGTATTTTAAAAGAGAAATCTAAAAAATCAGACAAGTGTAGCAGAACGAAGGTTAATTGGGTTGAAATCTAGTGAAACAAATAAAAGTAAAGACAATAGCCTGTAAAAAACTTACAAAATAACACTGTGTTTTACACAAGTCCAACTAGTTTTCACTAACTTTTCTAAACAAAGTATTTTAAATTCTAATAATTATTTCCTCTGAAATTAACTATTTTTATTATGTAGGGAGTGAGTGACGCTTTATCATGCTCGGGTCAGGGTTGCAAAAACTCAAGATAATCTCAAGAGGTGGGGTCTTGTGCAGGACGTGATTTGCCCATGTGGAACTGCTGAGCAGATGATCACTCACCTGCTTATGGACAGCCCACTTAGCGTGTCTTACCCTGATATAAACTTAAGAGATGCAATGGTTTCCACCCGTCGCTTCCTCTCTAGATGGAGTGGCACAATATGATGATGACTCATATATAATTAATAATATTGTTTCATGCTTTTTGTGGTTTGATAGAGAATAAATTTGGTTTATTATTCAATAATTTTTTCATAATTGCTTTTTTTTTACTCTTTTTTTTAATCTCACATGTGACAGTTTGTAAAATGGGAGGAAAAACAGTGCAATGATGATTGCAAAAGGAAAGTGATAAAAAAAGCACAAGAAAATTTGCTAAAACCAACTTTTATTAAAACCAAATCAAACAGAGCATTTTATTTTCATTTCATTTTTTGTGCAGATTTGTATCTAAAATAAGCAAAGAAGAAGAAAAAAGCGGAGGCGGCTGGTGGTGCGCTATTTCTGGAAAACTCCTTCTTAATCTGCAAAGAAGAAGCCATTATAATTGGGGAATCGAAGGATTACCTTGTTCAAGTCTGGCACAAATAAATGATTGGGATAAACAAACAAGACGGCATCAAACAGGTCTTCGGTGTGGAGGCGTTCCAGAAAAGTTTTCTTCAAACAACATTCTGTGCTCATTTTGTCTTCCCCAAGTTCATCAATGACCTCATTGATTAAATTGAGCAAAAATGGTTTCAGTTTGCTGTTGGTTTTTTCTGGCCAGCCCCATAAGTAAACATGAAGGATGTTGGCAGCTATTACAGCATTCAGGCGCTTAAAAAAATATATACAATTCAGAATTTATACAATAAGTACTGTGACGATCTTAGTTTGTTAATAATAATAATAATAATAATAACAACAATGATGGTTTGATAACCATTATTATTATAAAAATAGTGGTACGAAAAAAATATGTACGAAAATGTCACCCAGTTATGCCAATATCTTTATGCATATTTTAGATTATTTGGAATTCATAGAAACAGACATAAATATTGTAAACCCTTGTAGGTTGCCTACTTTTTAACTTGGAATTCTATCTCTAACCTAATTTTGGGATATTCGAATTTAATACACTTAAACAAGGTTTGTATAAAGAGTTAAGTATTTTGAATTTTTACCATATCTTAAAAAATAAATAATAAATAAAAAATTCTTTACAAAAATTTTTAATTTTCAAATCCTAGCATTCAATACTTCATATATTTATTTTTTTTAAATTAAACAACTTTAATTAATTTAGTCTATTTAATTTAATTACCAATCTCAAAGTAATAACTCTTATCTTAATAAATCTGTTTAATATTATATTATATTGAAATTGAAGTATGATGATGTATGACACACAACATTCTTTTTTGTTTTTTAAATCTTTGTAAAATGAAACAAAACCCCCAAAATAATCCAATCACCTGGCTAGGATCTTCAACCAACAATCTGCAAATCAAATTCTGGATTAGAACTGGTACTCGATCTGAAAAAAATAAGATAAACGGAAGGAATTCAAGCCTTAAATATTGAAATATTTTATCCCACATTTTTTCTGAGGGGACATTTTTTTATAACCAACAATTTTTTTTTTTTTTACAGATTTTTCTTTTATTTTGCTACAAAATTGATTGATTGATTAACACTATTTATCTAATATACTATAAAACTCTAATCATCGCATTTGAACAGGTCCTATATCTGGTTTTGAATTTTCGGACATGTGTGTGGCGCTATATTTTCAGAAGAAAATATGAGATTGAACTGTGAACAATTACATTTAGTCATCCATCTTACTACTGACCAGGCTCAACATTGCTTAACTTTGGTGATCTGACGGAAACCGGTGTCTCCAATACAACTTATCCGTATAAATTATTTCAGCTGTTTAGAAGTGGTAGTTCTTGCTTAAAAAATTTTTTTTAAATACTGAGAAGATACAAAGAACCGTTTTTGAATAAAAAATAAACAAGTAAATAAATAACGGAGAAGTGTTTTTGAAAATTAAGAAAAAATAATTCATTGTCAAACATGAACATTTTTGAAAAAAAAATATTGGCAAGTGACGGGAATTACTTAAAGATGTTTATCAAAAATAGTTGTTCTAGGCATTAAACCACTGAAAAAAATTATATGTAATTGATATATACTTACTTCTGTAATGAATACATCAAGTCATCAGTTAAGTTAACAGTAAGAGTTTATTAACAAAGAGATACACACTGCTAAGAGTTGGCTTGACATTTTAGGGGTTCTTCTCTCTTGACTCTGCCGTGAGAGCTCATCGTATTTATAGACAATCCTCTTCATTCTATCATAGGGGTGTTCGGTGATTCCATTAGATCAGTAATAAAACGAATTAATCAAACACCCTTAAATGTAATATATTACAAATAGATAATAGAATTATAGAAAAATGTCGATTATTTTACACCATTTGGTGCTGAAATCCATGCAAGTCATCAGCGCTGTTTGTCCACCTCATTGAAAGTTGAAGGCCTTCAAAATAACAGCAAACTTCCTCAGTGGCTGCCCCTACCGAATGCTATTAAATATTCGTCCTGTGCATGGATTGAAAAAAGAACTGGCACCCATGCTTTATTTTTTTTTATCGAAAAAATGTTGAGAATCTAATGTGTCTATTAGAGGATGCCATTTCATTTTGAAAGAAGAAAAAAAAAGTTGTGGAGTACAGATTCTTAAGCTTACTAAATTCTAGGGGAAAAAAGAAAAAAACATATATGTATTTTTTTGTTTGTGTGTGAGGGGATGAGTATTAAATTCTTTCTTAAATGTAACTAGAATTGTTGCATGAAATTTTAAAAAGTTTTGGTAAATAATTTTCTGCTGGCAACAAAATCGCCAATATTGAGTCATGCAACAGAATTTGGAACCAAACAAAATAAATATTTTCTTGGAAAAATATTTGAATAAAAAAAAAAAAATAGCAAAACTCACCTGGGAAAGGAGTGATTTCTCTTGTTTTCCAATTGAAATGCTGGGAAATTCCAAAAATTTCAAAAGCTAAAACTCCAACTGCCCACAGATCAGCCTTAGCATAGTTCAAAAACTGACCTTTTCCTGGTTGTATATCTGATATCTAAAAGCAATTGAATTACATGTGATCATTCATGATAAAAACTATTTATTATTTCTTCATAGGCTAAACAGGATATTTTAATGAAACTTAACCAAAAAGGAGCCCATTTTTAAAAATTATTTTTTATTTTTTATTTAATTCATGCATAATATAACAAGCCAATGAACTTTTCAAATCAATATCCTTTATATACTAGCCTGCAAGAAAGGAGCATGTTTGAGAAATGAATACATGTTGGCACACATGAAATATATTTAGAATATACTATAGGGAAATGCATTTATGGTAAGTCATGTAAAACAAATATACAGTAGCGTCCAAAAGTTAAGGAACTAATGGATTCGAACTTTATAAAAAAGGGGAAAAAATTTTATTTTTATTTTTTCAATCTTTTATTATAGTAGTTAATTAAAAAAACATTTTTTGATTTTTGATTTTGAATAGAGATTAATTTTTTTTACATTTAAATAATCTTAGTTAAATTACAGGTATGCATTAGTTAAGGAACTGAGGAATTTATACTTTTTTTAATTCTCTATCATACTGAAAAAAATTTTCCTTTTTCATGAATAAAGTTAGAAGCCATTAAAAAAAATGATCAACAGTTCCTTAACTTTTGGACACTATTGTAAATACTAATACTGAATACAATTTAGGAGAGATTTTAGCAGAATCTACAATTTACAATGAAAGAGATTTCAACAAAACTAGCAGCATATAAACTATTCTTTAAAAAGAAAATAAACGTTTGGGATAAATAAATAAATTACAAGAAGAAAAGATACCAGTAAAAAAAGATGTTTCTATCATAACATTCATTTTGTATTATATGGTTTTATTTTCTAAATCATATTAGCATATTCAATAATAACAAACATCATTTTCTAAGTAAGAAAATAAAAAATCACCAAAATTGGGAAAATCAATTTTTTAATTTTTTATAAAAAGGACCGGTCATCAATGATGAGGTGTATACTTTTTTTAATGTTCTATTATACTGAATCAGTCAGGAGAATTGGCATTGAAAATAAATGTTTATAATTTGTCTATAATTTTCCTTATGGATGAGACGAATATTGCTGTAAAACTTTTCTGTTAAAAAAAAATCATAATGAAAACCTTGTACTTCTGATTGTTCTCAGCAATAAATGACTGAAAAGATTGACACGCAATTTAACAAAACCAATACAATAACAATATTATTTCCTTCAGGTTTAAAAATAAAATAGATTATCTGATCCAGCTTTTGAATATCTTATTCATTGGGAAATTTTAGAGATACGCTTAAAAGTCTTCTGTTGAAGATTAGATACTGAATAAAGATTGATTTATCAAAAATTAAATGAAATATCATATTTCCCCATATTTCAAGAAAAAAAATTTGTTTGTTTGTTTTGTGTTTAACGGTATATCAACCTTTCTAGGACATTTTAATGCCAAGAACAATTACTTATAAATGTTATTTATATACACACAATTTCTTTTTAATAAAAATGTTGCACTATTTAATCTGGAGGGAAGATGGGGTATTAGACGACATGTCAATGTAGACAGAACATCTTGGATTTGAACCTGTGTTCTACGGTTCTGAAGTCTATCCACTGGACCGCGTCGACCGTCTGCCCCCAAAAATTTGAATGTAATCAATGTTTTTTCTTTTAAATTAAGAAAATTCAAAAAGAATAAAATAAAAATTAGCTTATTTATAATAATCTAGGCAGTGTCGTGCTTAACCACTTAGCAGCCCTGATGCAGAACATACCTTGCAGTCCCTTTACCCCTAAAAGAAAGGCAACTTGTCCCCTCTCAACATACTGGAGCCCTAATATACAAATATATATATAGATAGATAGGCAGAGAGAGAGATGGATTGATAGATGTATATTTCAAGTGTGATAATGATTTTCTGATTAATCCTAATGCCAATAACAATTAATTATTTTGGTAATTTTTTGCATTTCAAAGATCTGTTAATCCCAGGAGTGTTGCAGCTCCCCTGAAATTGCGAGCTCTGTGGCCCCCAGAGAGTTTGCAATTTCATGTAAGCACGGCCCTGAATCTAGGAAAAGATATGAATCTCTCTCACTTATTCCAACAACAGGAAATGAAAGAAATATTTGTTCTCAATATTTAATGACTATAAATGATTGATATGCCATTAAAACTAGAACTATTATCAATTAGGAGTGTATGGTAACTGTTTTGGAAGTTTACTGACTCTTCATCACCTGACGTTTCATCACCTAATTATTAATTGCGGAAATATAATCACTAAACTCTTATACACAGTAAACACATGTAATTATGTTTTTATTTTGTTAAATTTTTAGGACCTTTTATAATTTTGGAGTTATTTGGAAAAATATTGCATATCATTATATATATAAAATTATATTATGAAGAATCATCATCCTAAAGGATTTTTAAAACATGGACAAATAATGTGGTGAAAAACATTTCTTTCTTCGATAAAACATATTTGGTATAATACCATTCAAACATTTTCAGAAATCCCCAAGTGATTAAAATTCTTGGTGTGATTAAGCATTCACATAATGAAAAACCATTTGATTAAAAGTCTAGTGATTAATATTCTGTGATGTAATGTCGAGTGATGAAAAGTCCCTACATTGTTTTGGAGCCACTGATCTGACCAACATTTTATTAAATAAAATATTAGTGACAGAAAAGTTAAAAAGAAAAGAAATTTTCAAACTTCTGGAGCTCTGTGTTCAATGTTTCCTTCTTTGCCATAACCCTCAAATAAATAAGGAATTGGTTGAGTAGTGTCTTCCAAGCAACAACCAAAGTCTGTGATCACTAAATGAGGGCAAACTTCTTCTTCTACAAGAAAAAAAAAAAGAAAAAAAAAAAGGATGAGAAGTTTGAAACCAAAATGCAGAAATAACACAAAACCTTCACTGCTCTTTGTTAAAGAAGTTTAAAAGAGAAAGTACAGGCAGCCTTTGGGTTAGGACAGACTTGACTTACACAGTTTTAACTTTATGATGCTTTAATTTTTTTGATTATTTACATATGACACTGATTGGCACATAAAATAAATCGTACTTAATCAATCCAATTAAAAATAGGGTAGATGCTACTGACCCGAGCTATTTTTACTTGGAATTCCTTCAAGAAGAATATTATTGAGTTTGAGATCCCTATGGGCCACTGCATGATTGCTTAAATGAAGGATGCCTTCAAGCAATTGGGCAAACAACATTGTACGCACTTTCATTGAAGGATTATAGTTCAAAAGATAATCCTTTAAAGTCATCTCATATCTGAAATGAGAGAAAAGGAAAATTAAAATCATTTAATAATCAAAAAAAAATTTTAGAAAGAAAATTTCAACCTTAAAATCTAAAGTCAAGAAATAAAAGTTCAATCTTTTATTAGATTTTTATTTTTGAGATGAGGCTTTATAATCTGGGTATTAACTTTATTTTTCAGACTTTTTAGGTTTGAATACTTAAATGTGTTTATTGTCATTCACGGATGTGACGAGCGAACATAGAAGTTTTTTTGTAAAAGTGTGTGTCGTCTCTGGTTCAACTTTTGGTAATTGTTGTTGCTTTGCCGACAGCTCTTGTCAAAATCGGTGTTGGAGGCATAAATGAATGATATGACGGCCTTGGCTAGTTTAGCTGCACAAAAGCAACCCACTGCCTGTGTAACCAAATTTTCATGTTTATATGTATTTAGTTTTGCATACATCATCACTATCGCGTGGCTTGTGTTTGTAGCCTTGAAATCGGATGGTTTCCACAAAGAATGCCACCAAATACTGATTCATCATTTAAGATCTCAACAACACATAGAACAACCGCTGATGTTGAAAACTTGTTACACATTGAGTTTTCCGTACCTTTAATAATTTGTCATTTAATGCCGGGAACCTCTTTTTCCTGCATTAATATGTAACATTGTTTTTCTCACTATGTTTCAGCCTCGTCCACCTCAGGATATCTCCAGGTGATTAAAATAAAACATCTTAAAACTACCAAGATGAGGACAAAAAGTCCAAAAAATTAAGATAATTCCTAAAATATAAAGGTCCATCTCAAAAATAAAAATAAATATATAATTAAAAATTCAGTACAGACCTGACTAAGAAGAACAAATAATAGGATTTATAACACCAAAAAATCAAACCTTGATAGCTCTTCGGGGCCCATGGCATAGTGGATAGAGGCGTTGGAGTCTCTATGGTTTCAGGTGAACATTGTCAGAATATAGCAGTTTTAATTTCTATCCAAGCCAGAGGATTTACATGATCAAAAACATAGTTCGATAAACTACAACTATGGAAAGCAGTGATTAATGTTACAAGATTCAGCATTCCAATCCGTGGTCATGGTTAATCACCTGGAGACAGCTTGATGTGGACTAGGTCAAAACGTAGTCATAAAAACATCATATAACTACCAAGATAAGGACAAAAAGTCCAAAAAATAAAGTTAATACCCAGTGTATGTTTTATACTCTATTTTGACAAGTAATTTGTCAATTGTCAAGAAAAGGTAATTTTATGTTAAACAAAACAGTTTAGCCATTAGAAAAAATACAAACTCCATCAAAAGCCAACATCAGATTGAAACAGCAATTGATAACTAGCTTCTTCAACACTGGAATCATGATTAACTCAGGAAGCAAATTTTGGGAAAGGTAATTATCTCTGGGGCAGTAGAAAATACAGCAGCAAAAATCCCCAAAATAATAGAAATAAGGGCATTTTGTAAACGAATAAAGATGCAGCTCTAGGGTGCACTGTGTGCATGTTGCATACTCTGCATACTTCTCATTGTCAGTGGCTGTGACTTCTGCAGGCATCATGTTACAAGTTGAAGCTGAAAGAGGAACGTAAAAACAAAGGCAGGCAAAATCAAACAAACGAGCCGATATTTTTCTTTTAAATCTGTTTGTTTATTCCTTGGTGGTTGGATGGCTGGTTGTTAAGTCTGCTGCACTGGACTTAGAGCCCTCTAAACTGCAAAAACACTCAAACTGTAGAAACTAGTCTTAGATTTTTGGCTGGGCTTAGAGGCTAGACCCCTCTGCTGGCTACTCTAAGGCTCTCAAAGCCTGGACTGGCTAATTTTTTCTGAGTATTGTTTATGTACTTGTGGGCATGTCCATCCTATTTTTGGTCCCATCCACTAATTTCCATATTAAATTCAGTCTGAATCCTCGAATTTCTGACAATATCTTGAGATTTAACACCTTTGGATATTAACCGTCTTTTCGGTGCCACTCAAGCCAAAATCCACTTAACTGGTCTGGCTTAAGACCTCACACATTTCTCCTTAAAAATTCTCAATAATAATAATGGTGGTCTCAACCCAATTTTTTATATATTTCATAATTAAAATTTCTTGAAATTTAAACTAATTTTTATTACTAGTTAGCTGACAGATTTCTGTCACATTTTAAATGAAGCTTGATAATTTGTACATTTATGTAATTTTTTTTTTGGTAATTAATGTACTCGATGTTGGGATGATCAAGTGTCTACATGATGAAAAAAACTATGTGATAAAAAGTCTAGTGATTATATTTCCGTGATTAATAGTCAGGTGATGAAAGGTCAGTAAAGTAAAGCACGCACTTACCGTTTCATAACAAGACATAGAGTCATGTTCCGTCCAAAGCTTTCAGGATAACGGTCTCTTGGTAGAGCACATTCAAAATGCCGATTAGCTTCCGCAAGATCAGGGATGGCACCAGGAAAGACATTGTACATTGTGACAATATTGTGATGAGCTGGAAGTTTCTTTTTCACATGACTTAGTTCAGTGAAAGGGAAGAAAAAAAAAAGAAAGATTATATTTAATACAAAAAACAAATTGATTTAAAAAGAACTGCTTCCCTTGAAATTAAAGTTTGTTTGTTTGCGTTTTATGGCATATCAACCTTATTTTTGGTCATTTAACAATCATTTTATGTGTACACACACAGTCATTTAATGCCAAGAACAATTGTTACATAGGGGGTAATTTAATATTACGTGGGATGAGGTTCCTCTCAGTTATTATCTTCTTATCTTTTTCTAATTCAGTTTGCATTTTTCTATAAACAATGAACCAACTCATATTTTACCAAAATCCATTGTTTACAAACTGAATACTAATTTTTAGATCCGGGCTCAATTCTCGTTGATCCCAACAACTAAAACTAATCAAGCCCCATTATGTTACACAATCATTTTATGTTTACACACATATCACAATGTTCAATATTCAACACATAACTGGAGGGAATGTAGGGATTCATACCTTTCCCAAGGGTATTAGTCCAATTATGACCGCAAATGGAATGATAGGGATTCAAACTCATGCCAGTGGCGTAGCAAGGGAGGGACGGAGGGAGCAGTCCGCCGTGGGTGGCGCATGCCAGGGGGCGGCATTTTGAGGGGTAAAATAGTATGAAGCTAACAAAAATCCTAAATTTTATAACAAAAATTAGTTTGAGTTATGTGTGTAATTATACTGTTTTTAAACAGTTTTTAACTGTCATCAGTTCATTGAAATGGTCAGGTGGGAAGGAATGCAAATGTTATGACTAGAGCTGTGACAATATTCTTTTTAAAATATGCTTTATATTCTCTTAATATGCTGGAAAATATTCTTCAAAAATATGCTTAAGAATATGCCTTTTCTAGGGAATATTGTTTTTAAAAAAAGAATATGCTTTTATTTCTCGGGAATATTCTTTTTTTAAAGAATATGTT